>VZTY01019036.1:536264-563320 GCA_013400935.1 Turnix velox
CATCCATCAAACCCATTCTTTTCCAGTTTGGAGACCAGGATGTCATGTGGGACAGTGTCAAATGCCTTACACAAGTCCAGGTAGATGATGTCAGTTGCCTTCCTTTGTCCACCCATAATGTGACTCCGTCATAGAAGGACACCAAATTGGTCAGGCATGATTTGCCCCTGGTGAAGCCTGGTGGTTGCCTCCAATCACCTCTGTGTCATTCTCCATGTGTTTTTGCAGCACCTTCAGGAGGATCTGCTCCATGACTTTGTCAGGCACAGAGGTGAGACTGACTGGTCCATAGTTACCTGGATTTTGGTTCTTTCTCTTCTTGAATATTCCCCTTTCTCCAGTCAATGGGAACTTCACCAGTCTGCTATGATCTTTCAAATATGACAGACAGTGATTTGGCAACTTCATCTGCCAGTTCTCTAAGGACCCGTGGGTGGATCTCATCAGGTCCCACAGACTTGTGCACCTCCAAGTTGTTCAGGTGGTCTTGAACCTGCTCTTCACACACTGTGGGTGGATCCTGCTTCCCCCAGTTTGAGGGGGGAAATGTTTGAGGCTTCCCGTGAGATAAGCTGTCTTTCATGTTGACAGTGAAACTAGAAGGTGATAGACATAGCTTCTCACTCATCTAAGCTGACTAAGCAGTTAGCATGCTTCAGAACAGAGCTAAGCCATTTCACTATTATTTGCACATGTGAACATTACAGATTTGTCTGCATGAAGGTGGCCAGCAGACCAACTGGTGAGTTCTCTAGGACAGGAAACCTGCAAATCCATGAGCGTGCTAAATATTGATCCGTTCTTGAGACTGCCTTTTTGGACAGCTAGAGATACAATCCTTAAACTAGTCACCTTCATATTTGAAGTACAAGTACAGAATCAAAAACATAAGAGGTCTTATCTGCTTCACTTCAAAGCAACACTAACATTGTAGCCTGAGGATCCTATATATTAAATATTTTTAAAGATTATAACTCCTGAAAGAATCATACAAAGGTTCTATGTTACGTGGTGAGCTGGAAGTTGCCATGAATGTGATTTCAGGAATGGTTTTTCCAGCCTCCTTTCAAATCTTACTTCAGACATTTTTCATAAAATCAATAGAAATATATGTAATTTTTGTATGGAAAAATGCGGAAAGTTTTTGCTTATGCACAACATACAAGTAGTTACAAACACTTAGCATTTTGTAAAAAAATCTACAGAAAAATCAACATGCAAATTGGCACTTCGGAATGACAGTAGTCTGATGGAGAAATCATGATGCAGAAACTACCCTTCCACCCAGTAACAATGTGTGAAATGGCTTTCTGATGAAGTTTTTACAGGAAAATGTGGGAGTTTTTCTCCCCCTTTATTAGTAAAATGAACTTAAACCAAGATGAATGAGCTGATAATTCTGGCATGCACTGGACTCTAAAAGTACAGTTAGATTAGTAGAGATGGCAGCATTACTTATACAGATCCAGCTGCAGGAATGAGTTTCAAGCAAAGCAACAACATACATGAAGACATATCTCATTAAGGTCTTAATTTCTATACCAAGGCAATAGCAAAACAAAGATACATCCAGCTAAGAAACTACTTTCTTTATCCTAGGAAATTCAACCAACAAGATTGCAACGAAGGCAAATTTTAAAAATCAAAAAATAACATTGAAATGTCATAAACTCCTGTGAGACTAGTAGAGAAATTAGTAACAACCATACTTAAAAGTGATGAACAAGGAATCCATGGTAGGCCACACTGAACTAACTCTGATAAAACATCATAGGATCTTCACTATCCCTTTAGAACAAACATGATCTCAATTTTTAGGTCTTACGCACTGGTTTTACTGTACATCCATGTAGCTGATTTCATAATCTGCATCCTATATTTTTATTTACAAGCATCAGCTCTGGTAGGGATTTTCATACTTACAGATCATAGAAAAACCTTATCTTCTGTAAAGGGAACTATGGATTTAGACATAGACTGAACAATAACTATATGGCAAAAAATGTTTTCTGATTATCAGGAAACTCTGAAACTCAATTCAATTTAAGATAGAACATGTACAGAAAATTATCATTTTGGTTTTCAAATTTAATGGACATTAAGCAGCATATAGAAAAATATCTACATGAAAAATTTCTGTTTCTTTGGTATGCCAAATCAAGGTGCTAATTGTCATCTGGTAGTGGTTAAGACTCCTGTGTTAGTACAAAAGTGCCCTCCTCCTAATAATGTCATTTGAGTCAAAGTATAGATAAAAACTATGCAATGTTATGATTAGACCAGCTTGGCTTGTATGAATAATGGTTTTTATGAAAAAAAGGAAGAAATTTTAAAACTTGGGGCTTATGTTTTTCTGAGATCTCACTGATGCACAGCCCTAGTGCATTACAGACCTTAACAAAACTACAGCTACTATCTTAATGCAGGTTTCATAAGACTTAAATTATTTGCTCTTTCTAGATTTCACTAATAGCAATGAATATTCCCTTACTTAATTACATAAGGCAGTATTTAAATAAGACTAAGCCCAAGTGAGCATGAAAGGTATTTCCTTCTGCCTGCAATGAGATTTGGTTACTGTATAGAAATCAAATTTTATGTAAAAGTTTTTAACTACTATTGGAAGAGTTTATTTCCCCATTCCACCAGGAAGATACTCTGCCAGATGCTTGGGCAGTTCAAACAGAGCTAAGAATCTGGCCCATCATATCACAATACAGATAGGGTAAGGTGTGCGTGTGGTATGAGGCAACTCAGTCATCTATTAGATTTTCTAAATAAACTGTGTCTTTAAAATGCATCTATACTAAAGAGCTATTACATTTTCTAAATTAAAATTAATAGGAATTTTTATTAAATATTCATAAGCCAGCTGTCATTGACAACTTACAGAAATTACAACCAAATTATTCCTCATCACATAACATACATCTAGAGCAAGAGACAAAGTCAGAGACATACATGACAGACAGTATGGAAGTATGACAGACAGACAGTTCTCAGGTTTTGGTTTTTTAAAAATATGATGTGTAGAATAAAAATTTTCATATAGTAAGCTACCTACTCATCAGACAATTCACATTAAATTATTCTCCATAACTTTTCAAATACTTTCTGTATTTAAAACTAAGCCAAAGAACAGAAATATTGATTTTAAGTATTCTGCTCTCTTTAAGACAGAACTACAATTGATTTCTTGCAAAGTGTTAGATTATTAAAGAATTTATATTCTTTTTACTGTAAGATTCTGCTGATGTTATAGAACCTGAAGTCATTCTCTTCCCCTTTGCGACTCATGATCTTGTTGATGATGACAGATGAGACTAAAAATACAATACATTACTGCATGCAGTGCTTGTAAATCCCAGGAAAGAAGTGGCTTTAGACATTTATACAGCTAGTCTGGCGACCAAGTGCTTGGTGAGTGTGTCAGAGGCGGTTGGAAAGCGGACAGTTTGTGCTGCCGCTCTAAGGACAGGAAGCACTGAGAGTTTCTGCGGCGGTGGCTGGCCTGAGATAATACCATTGTACGAGCCGGCTGGGCGGCCTCTCCCAGCGCTGGGAGCCCAGAGCCTGGCGTCTGGCTGCCTGGCCCCCGGCCAGGCCGGGCCCTGGGCTCTGCGGGGAGGGCGGCTGGCCCTCCGGTAGCTCCGCGCACAGCCCGGGCCACACCTCACCTTGCAAAGGAAATCTGGCCAGAGCTCCAGACTTTATGACTTCTTCTTTACGAGTCCCCCTCCTTTTTTTTTTTTTTTTATTTTTTTTTTTATTTTTTTCTTTTTCCACTTCGCTGTAGTGGTGGTATTCCCACTGTGCTCTCAGGGAACTATTTAAAGTCAGAAGCAACAAATGAGCTGATGACAGGATTATTGGGAAAAGTCATACTTTGCTAGCCCAAAATGCACATTACATACCTCTCATTTTTAAACAGTGGCAAATTACTATCACCGCCACCCATTAAGCAGGACAAAACTTTAATTTCAACAGGTACGTTTTCCAATAATTTTTAATTTTTATCCCCTCTGATTCTACCAGGTTTATTTAAGATATGTGTTCTGTTTAAAAGAGACATTGTTCTTAACACACAAAGGAGTTCAAGGATGTGGCATCAGTGTGTTCCCACCCACCATTTGCTCTGGTAATGTTAGATTTTCTGAAAAAACATGCAATTCTTACTACAAGTATTGTGCTGACTATATTTTTTTTATTATGTGGTTTAGGTAAAATCAAAGATAGTCAAGATAAATAAAATTTTTCCCTTTTCAAAATCTATGTGAAAAAACCTCACCAACCTACAAATAAAATATGGCACAGAGAGCATCTGCTGCCCTAGTCACAGGGAAGAAATGTTTTACAGACCAGGCAGCTTCCCCAAAAGCACTCCTCATATAGATTCCAAACAGACATGTACACATGTGCATAAATGCTCATCATGCTGGATTTAAGGGTCTCAGGCATTCTGTTGAAAGTACAGCAAATGCAAATGCAACAACAGTAGGTTGAGCTAATTAGTGAAAATGCCAAAAATTGCCATTCCAAAAATACCAGATATTTATTAAAAGTGTAAGTTCCTAGTGTAAGACTAGGAACAGATTTCTGTATCAGCATTTAATAGATCTAGTCCTGTTTTTACACTAGCTAATGTTAAATAAGTCTCAAACAGTTCTTTCATAGCTAATTTTTATCATACAAATTCTATGTTGTATTTTGACAGATGAATTACATTCCTGTACTTATTTTATAAAAATACTTTACAGAACCTATCAGTATTAATGAGAATGGTTTGGGTTGGAAGGGACCTTAAAATCATCTAGTTCCAACCCCTCTGCCATGGGCAGAGACACATCCCGCTAGACCAGTTTGCTCAATGCCTCATCCAGGCTGGCATTGAACACCTCTAGGGAGGGGCGTCCACAAGCTCTCTGGGCAAAAATAAGCCAAATCTAATTAGTATCACAGTAATATTTGCTAAAACAATAATTCTGCATTATGACCTAAAATAACAACAAAACTGTCTTACATTTCTCAGCCAAACCAGTGCGGGCACCAAAAGGTGACTCATTATAGACCATCTACACTTTAAAATAAATTACTTCATTGCATGTATCAACATACTCAAAATACTTGGAGTAGTGTATCAATATATATAGAAAAAAAGAATGATGTGTAATTATGAATGTTACCTTAAAAATCTAATTTTTGGAGTCTAATTTTTGGAGTCTAATTTTTGGAGAGGATTGCCCAAAAAAATACAAAAAAGCCATTGCTTATTTCTGAGCAACTGAGATAAGATACTAATATACAACTTCTTATGATTCCTCTAAAAGTTGTAGCAGAAGCCCCAAAGGGTTAATCTCTTCCTTATCACACCTATTGTTTCTATCCAGTGACAATACAGAAAGAGTTGTAGGAGCCTAGACATGCTCTTGTAGTAACCCTGATGTGTGCACCTCTCCAATTGTCTCCTTCAGTCTGATCCAACTGGTAGTCCAAAGATCCAGTAAATATTTGCATGCAGAGAGTAAGGCAATGGCACTTTCTGTGTAGAGCTGGTAACAAGACACAACATCTCAGCTCTGTGTCAACAGTGTAAAACAAACAGTGGCTGCTAGCAGAGGACATCAACTTTCATGCAACAGTCAGCACTCAGGTACTCATGACCGTGACCTACACACTTTATCACACTTCAATCTCCATTGTGAAAGCAGAGACTGCAGCAGTGGCTGCCTCTAGTGTAGCCTCAGAGGCTCTCTCATCCTAAAGGTATCTCACTGGTTCTCCCCTCTGTGTTTCTTCCTTATCCTTTTTATCACTTTATGCAGGCATGATAGA
This sequence comes from Turnix velox, assembly GCA_013400935.1. Taxonomy (NCBI): domain Eukaryota; kingdom Metazoa; phylum Chordata; class Aves; order Charadriiformes; family Turnicidae; genus Turnix; species Turnix velox. The sequence continues at coordinate 542,097 of VZTY01019036.1, forward strand.
ATGTACATGATGGAAGATGAGATATTTTTGATCTCAAAACTCTATATGAACTCTAAAATTCAGCCTGCAATCCAAGGACAAATGTGAAGGTTGCACACATACTACTATTAGTGGTAGGAACTGGAAGAATTAGGCAGCAAGGGGCACTATAAGCTTAGGCACTGAACAGATTAAAATGTAGTCAAATTTAATGAAATGCCTGAGTGCGGCAATTTTACCATGTGCACCTATTTTTCTGTCCAAGAAGAATCCCATTATAACAACAACAACAGTGTTTTCTCTAACTGAGCTCAGGCTTCTGGTCTGCCCTACAGTTCTACCATTCATTCTTAACAAATACAGAATAACTTGTTTTTTAGTAAATGATAGATGACTGAATTATTAAGAAACATTTTTCTGAAGGGAAATAGATCTGCACAAGAACTTAAAATAAAATATGTCCTTTGTGGTCTACATAATTTATCAAACTCAAAGATCAAAAAGAATTAAAATCAGTACTGCAAATGCCTTAGCTAAGAGTTAATGCATTACTATTATTAATTGCCTGGTTTCCTGCAGCCTTCTGCAGAGAGCACTTCGGATTCCAGTGTTGTTTGATCTACTCATATACTACTGTTCACCAAAGGTCTATATTGTTAAATATCTTAATATCATTTCAAATCTCACAGAGAAAGGTCAGAAAATATCGTCCTTTCCCTTGCTCACTTCATTCCATTTATGTAAAATGAAGATTTTAATAGTTTGACAAAAGTAACAATCTGTCCCAGCTTAAGTAAAAAGACAGCCCAGGTTTGTGAAATTCCAGTGAAAATCTTGTGGCTTTGGCAAATTTTGGGTCTCTACTGAAGCAACTCCAAAAAGCCATTTAATTACACTGATGAAGATGAAAAATATATTTGGATAGGATTCAAAGGAATATGAGAGTCATATTCTGTTCCATTGTATTCAGAATTTAAGAGCAACTTGCCAAAACATGAGAAAAAAAAATCCTATGTAAAATAGGTAGTTTTCCCAACTAGGAGGTCTGGAATAGTGAAAGAAGAAAGATGTTTTCATAAAAAGAAACCATAGCTAACTAAAAGAACAAGTATGAAAAAAATTCTTTTCATTAATTCAAGAAGGAGTAGAGCAGAAAGTAGCTGTAATTCTTTCATTTCTGCTCTTTTACCTATATGCATCTCTGGTAAAGCATTACAGGGTTCAGGTGTGACAGCTTGAGTTGATCATTTTAGACCAAAGAGGATGGCAAGAACTTGTATGATCAATATCTTGCAGTGGCTGGTGGCTTTAAGCCTGTCAGGAAGTAACATGTTACAGGGCAAAAATCAGTATTTGGATTTGCAATTCACAAAGACTATGTGTCATCTCATCAGGAAGAAAAAGCCCCATAAATATATATGACCGAATGGATGAAAGCAAAGCTTCAATATGATTTGTAATTATAAACAAGAGGTAGTTTATCTTACGAATATTTTTAATATTTCTGAAACTGTTTGTCACTGGGAATCGGTGAATCTTCTGCACATTCCCAAGGTTTCCCCACGTTGCCTCAACTTGTGAGCACTCTTCTCTGCTCCTCTGTTCCCTTAGTCTTTCTTCTGCCTTCCATCCCCATGCACTTCAGCAGTGAACTCTGCCCCATACTCTTCTCAAGCACTACTGCCTCTTCCACATCTGCCCACTATTAGATTCAGCAGAAAGCCCAAGCTATTAAGCCCTCTTGTGGACTGTTACGATGGGAGCAAGAAGAGCAGGATGAACAGAAAAATTATCAGCCTTCCTTTCATAGGCAGAATGCAGAACCTCAACAGCACTGCTTTTATTTCCATGCTCTGGGAAGTGGTATACTATAGCAACTGTAGACTTTTTTGATTACTCTGTAGACCTTTTGCTTTAACAGGGTACAATTCCTACAAATTCCCTTTCTACCCGTAAATATTTTCAAACATTTCTGATTCTCTTCTTTTTTTATATATCTTCTGTATCTCTTCCCCAACATTAGAGTCCCCCATATCCTATGCCATCTCTTTTTTTTTCCAGTTGCAGTCTTGAACTGTGTAAGTTGGACAGAAATGATTCTCACGGGTTTTTTTCTCCTCTTGATATCCCGGAGAAATGAAAGCAACTCTTTGCAAACGCACAATGAGTTTGGGAAAAAAAGAGAGATGGTGTAGGATATGGGGGCTCTAATGTTGGAGAAGGGATAAAGAATAGTTGCTGTTTCCAATACAGACTCTCCCTGGAGACCACACACAACATGTTTTATTCCATTTCATGAAACAGGTAATAGCAGTGAGTTTTTTAAAGTTTAAAGGATTGAAAGGTGTGCAGAATAGACCTTATTGCTGACACAAAAATCTTTAAAATCTTTGAAAGTCACCTAATAATAAGCACTTGATTAGAAGTAATGGCTATATATTGGAATATGGACAAGATGGGACTCCCAGAAAAATTTTAAAATGCATGTCAAAGACAGTGCTCTTTCTTCATAGTCTCTAGATGCCCTACACTGAAGTACTAAAACTCCTAAAGTACTAAAGACGACCTGTCACTGAACAAAAATTACTATAATTAATTTCATATTAGTTTCCTAAACAGTATAAGTAATGAAGACAGGCCACCAGTAAGAAGTCTTCCTCAGGAAATTCTAGTTATAATTGGATAATATCAAGATTATAAAACAATAATTACTAAACTGGCACTTCTCTCTACTACTCTGTCTTCTGTTGCAACCGTCTGTACTATTGCACCAAGGAAGGTGCAAGTCTGGTGTATTTCATCTGGATGATTTATATATAAATCAGTGAGGTGAAGCTGGAAGAGAATGGCCACTGAGACAGTAAAGCACTAATTTTTTTTTTCCTTGTTTATCAGGTTAAAATAGAAACTGGAAGTCTTTTCAGAAGGTATAACTAAATACAACCTCTATAACTTTGGCCAAATTCTCCTCTAGAGCATGGATATTCAAGCTAAGAGGGCAACAGCTCAACCACTGCCATATACCCTTTGTTGTCAGGTAGGAAGATAAGAACATTATCTCCTTTGTTGCTGACCAGGGGGCATCAAGGACAGTTTCCATCATGGAAAATGAGCACATGGATGGGCAATTACAATGAAGTCTTCAAAATCAGTAGTAGTCTGTATGCCTGGTGCTGTGATTTATAGCAAAGAATGCTCTTCAGCTGATTTCCCCCTTGGATTTTCATTTATGGCTTGTATATCTTTATGGTATGTCAGAAAAGGCTACAAAAACATTTCTCAAACACAAATATTTTACTGGTAGAATATGCTACATTATATTGGATTCCAAAAGTCTTCCTAGGAAAGAGTCTCTTGCTTGCAAATACATTAAAATTGATTTGTAATATTAGAGACTTTTTGTGCATTTCCAGTATTTACATTGAAATAGCGAGAAGTCCTGCACTGTGGAAGTTCCAATTACAGAAGAATTGACTGAATTTATATAAGTTAATTTGCAAGAAAAACTTGTTTTGTACTGGAAGTAAAAGTGTGGAAAATAAACAAAGACTAGGATTTTCCAAAATTTGAGATCCTATTCATACTCACTTATTATTTTCATGTCTCATACTATGACTGTGCATCAGCACAACCAACTGCAGTGGATAATCATTCTCTTTCTCTGTATTTAAGATATATATTTGTAAATGTTTTATTCTTGTTTTTCTAATTAATTTTATTTTAAAATCTTCTCACCAAGTATGTTGACTTCAGTGACTCCCTGGAGTTTATTTCAAACTTTCATGTATCAACCTACATTTTTTTCAGGACATGCTCCTGAGCTCTGGAGAAGTCTGGAAATATTTCATTATGCAGTAGCATCTCTAGTATAAAAGCCATCTCCCAGTGGAAAATTGATGATTTTTTTCTTTTTAAAATTTAGTTAGAGGCACCTCTAAATTCTTAATTTCAGCCCGGAGAACACATACTCCCTTTCAAGTTTAAGCTGAACAAGGTCATAAATTTATTTGGAAAGGATGCCCATTTTGAAGAAGCAGGAACATGATTATGCTTTTTTTTATATTTACAGGTATTCTTTACGAAAGGTGCTGTTCTGTCTAGTCAAAGCTAGTTTATAGCAGCTTTACCCCTACTTGTTTGTGCACTCCTCCAGCAGTAGCAACCTGTGTGAGTTTTTGCACAGGTATATGCAGAAATTTTGGCACATGTTTAATAGAAGCAGGCCCGGTCTTGCATACCCAGCACAGGCAAGTATCCAGCAAATCAGTGAACCAGTGATTTTGCATGGCTGAAAAAATGCATGATTTCATTATGTTCTTACCTTAACACACTCAGAAAGAACTCAAAATCCTCAACCAAAGCTTAATGCTTACATTTTCAGCTTTTCTACCCAGATAGCTTGATGTGCCATACAGATCTCATAGCTGTTCTTTCAATAATTTTAATTGAAAAAAAAAAAAAAAAGAATACAGGTCCAAAGTCACAAGGCTACAAGAACCTCTTTTCAATTTTACAAACAGGATGGTGTTGGGGACCCTGCAGACACTGTTCCCTAGCCTTTATAAAATGCCATCAAACACAACAGCGGGAAGAAAGCAAGACACCAGCAGCTACCACTTTATAAAAAAACTCTTCAGCCTGCTCATACCAAAGTGAGCATGCTGACATTTTCGTGTGGTTGACTAACTTTTCTTTATGGCTACCATAAATTTAACTTGTTATAATTACTGTCAATAAAACTAATGAAATTACAGGCTGTTCAACAAAGGGAATATCAATCTGTAGCATTTTATTAGGTCAGTAAGACCTTCATTTATCACTGGTACATTTTGTGTGAGGCAGGGATTTGGCTCATGATTTGTAACTGTTATAATTTCTTAAAGTTACATTCCAGGATCTTGGAAACATCTCATATATTGACTCTGCTTGCTTGATCAAGAAAAAGGGTCTCAAATTAAGGAGAAGTTCTAGAAGATTTTCTAACTACAAAATACCTTCGGTCCTGAGCCAAGTGCAAAATCATTTTGTTTAAAAAACAAAATGTAGCAAATTTTCAGTAACCGCTGATTTGGAAAAGTAACTGAACTACAAGCCTTTCAAAATTAGGTTTCAATTTGGAGCAGCAGGCGTGAGGAAGCTCATGCCACACATGTTTCCAATTTGTTATCTAACAATGAGGAGAATGTAGCACTTTTTTTCATTTGTGATACAAATTTACAAACCTGAATTCAAAGAAAGTCCTTTCCAACATTTCAAAAAACCTCAAAAAAAGCAACAGATGTTTAAAGCAACACAACGGTGTTTAATCTTTCTGTGTTACATGAAGAAAAAAGGATCTTGGTTAATTCCATGGTCACATAAGAACTGAATTGCTTTACAGATACTCTGACACGTACTGGCTTGTACTTTGGCATCAGAATGCCATTACTGAATCCCATACAATATTGATAATGAGAAATATATTGAAATTTCACTTATGAAAATTTGTGTGGTCTTTCTTTCAAAACTATCTGGGCTATTTCATAATCTGCCTTCCATTTTCAGCCATGCCCCAAGCAATGAAGAATTTAAAAATTTCACTGAAAATCAACAAGGTGTAGAATTTTTTTTACATGAAACCACAAGCACTATTTAAAAAAAAAAAAAAACCAAGTTAAAAAAGAAAAGCAAGTTAAAAACCAGCTCTACATATTGTACTGTTTCGTCATACTTAACAAAAAAAATTTAATTACTTCCTAGAGTCTTCTGACCTTGCTTTAGTAAAAACTCAGTTTTGGCAGGTTGTGTCTAATAATCACAAGATTCTATGAGCAATTTGGGCTCTCAGATGCTTTTCACCACAATGATAAAGAGCTAATCCCATGTGCATTTTCTTTTTAGTATTGCAGCATTCAGCCACCAGAATAGCAGCACTGATCTTGGAAATGGTATGGTTTTACCATTGAATTTTTTAGGGTTTGGTTGACATTGCAAGCATCCCTATTAGTAAACAGCTGGAACAATGTAGTTATTTCTGTACTGTTTACATGTTTGCCAGGTTAATTTAAATTAATCAGAAAATTAAAAATACGTAATAGAATCTCCTATCCTAGCTGTATGCAAGAGTACCTGCAGGACAGAATACAGTGTAAATGAGAAAACTTTAGACCAAGGTTCTTTGAATGCAATTAGACCAGTTCCCATTTAGAAAAAAAATTCCCATAATGACAAATTTCTTTCCTTTTTGCATGGCATTTTTATCTACTAAGCATTCTCAGTTCAAATCTTGAGAAACAGTAACTTGAACTGATGTCCTAGGAGCTATTACAGCATTTAACTAACAGACCCAAGATCATAAGCTGCCTCCATGATGAAGTAGATAGTGATCATATTTCTGAAAGACTAACATGCCACCTTTCTTTAGGTGACCCAATAACCAACTGATGTTCTCATCAAACCAAAAGTACTTCCAAGTTATTATTACCTTGCTCAAACTAGTAAGATGTTACACAGTTTCAAAACAACACAATTAGAGGATTTTGATCAAATGAACAATCATAGAATCATAGAATAGTTTGGGTTGGAAGAGACCTTAAAGATCATCAAGTTCCAACCCCCCTGCCATAGGCAGGGACACCTCCCACTAGACCAGGCTGCCCAGTGCCCTGTCCAGCCTAGTCTTGAACACCTCCAGAGAGGGGGCATCCACAACCTCCCTGGGCAACCTGTTCCAGTATTTCACCACCCTCACTGTAAAGAATTTCTTTCTTATGTCTAGTCTAAATCTATCCCCCTCTAATTTATATCCATTGTTTCTAGTCCTCCCATCCGATATTATGTTAAAAATTCCTTCCCCTGCCTTTCTGTAGGACCCCCTCAGGTACTGATAAGTTCCTATGAGGTCCCCTCTGAGGCTTCTCTTCTCCAGGCTGAACAACCCCAACTCCTTCAGCCTGTCTTCATAGGGCAGTTGCTCCAACCCTTTGATCATCTTCGTGGCCCTTCTCTGGACCCTCTCCAATAGCTCAATGTCCTTCCTGTGTTGAGGGCTCCAGAACTGGACGCAATACTCCAGGTGGGGTCTCACCAGTGCCGAGTAGAGGGGTAAAATCACCTCTCTTGACCTGCTGGTCACACTCCTCTTGATGCAACCCAGGATTTGGTTGGCCTTCTTGGCTGCGAGTGCACACTGCTGGCTCATGTTGAGTTTGTCATCAACTGACACACCCAAGTCTTTCTCTACAGAGCTGCACTCAAGCCACTCTCCACCCAGCCTGTATCTGTGCTTGGGATTGCTTCGACCCAGGTGCAGGACCTTGCACTTGGCCTTGTTGAACTTCATGAGGTTGGCTTGTGCCTACCTCTCAAGCCTATCAAGGTCCCTCTGGATGGCATCCCTTCCTTCAGGTGTATCAACTGCACCACACAGCTTGGTGTCATCTGCAAATTTGCTGAGGATGCACTCAATCCCACTGTCCATATCTCCTACGAAGATGTTAAATAGCACTGGTCCCAGTACTGATCCTTGGGGAACACCACTCGTCACTGGTTTCCACTTGGACAATGAGCCATTGACTGCAACTCTTTGAGTGCGACCATTCAACCAGCTCCTTATCCAGTGAGTGGTTCATCCATCAAACCCATTCTTTTCCAGTTTGGAGACCAGGATGTCATGCAGGACAGTGTCAAATGCCTTGCACAAGTCCAGGTAGATGATGTCAGTTGCCCTTCCTTTGTCCACTGATAGAGATTTCAATAAGTCAATAACTTTAGTTTTGGAAGTCATAATGCTAAATGAGGGTACCGGTTTTGTGGAGAATATCCAGATCAGAAAGCAAAAGTTTTATTACAGTGGATCGGAATCACAGCATAAAGTCACATTATCATTTTTTTATGAGCAGAAACCCGCTGCGGGAAAAAAATACTTCTCAGCCCAACTGTTTAAAACAGGGAAAGGGCAGACAAAATATACTGTGCTGAGATGACACATCTACTGTACATCCTCTGGCAAGCAGACCCCAATATTCTAGACAACACATAAACAACTGTCTTTTTTACAGAGGGACAGAAAGGCTCCAAATCCAAATCATAGCTTCCAATAACAAAGCAGGGAAATGAAAACTCCAGTTTATTTACAAAGCGTACGTGCTACTAATGACAGAGATAAAAGCCTTTCCGAGAAGATATTCAAGGAATGTATTAGCTTGTAGCCTTAAAGTACTCGCTTTGATATGCATTAAAATTAGAAATATATGTGTGCCACAAACCAGATGTGAAACTATGGCAGAAATGGAATTTGAAATCTTACCAACAATTACTCTTATAAGTATCAGTAATTAAAAGCTATGTATATCTATCTTGAGAAAATGAAAGCTGTCATAGGGACTACAATTCTGTCCTTTGAAAGAAAGAAATCTGAAAGTTTTTCTGGTCTTATGGATCAACTGCGAAGAAAACATGAAAGTCATCAAGACTTTCAGGAGGAAGAAGGTGTTTGCAGCAGGAAAGAGAATGTGACAGAAGGGGGTAGAAGGAAAGAACAAATTATCTTGCACAGTTTGCACCTTGTAAAACTTTTTTGTATAGTTTTGTCATCCTGTTAGTTTCTTTTTATTCCTTTTTAGCATGCCAATTGCACAGATTTAATTTTTCATGAATAATCTTTCTGAGAAGTACCTTGTAATTAAAAAACCCAAATCAACAAAATCCCACAATGAACTTTGTAGGTGTTCAAATAGGTGTATCATACTTTGAGAAATACATCCATGAGAAAGTTTAAGTTATGAAACTACCTTTGTTATAAAATCTGTATTTCCAGACAGAGAACGATGAGCATGTATGAAGTTAAGAAAAGTTTTGACATCTTTTAAAACACTTATCTGTACAGCAAAGAGGATGATCTAACACCAGTTCATGCATACCAACAGGATTTAAAACACTGGCATCAGATTTCTCTTGATAAAGCATATCTAATAGCCGCTCTCCTTACCAAATGTTTATGTCTCACTGTTAATACAAGAATGCTTTTCCATTCCTGAAAAAATATGGAAAGCACCTAACCTCAGCTTTCAGCAGCTTAGAATATTTGGCCTTGCTCCTTTCTTGTTACCAAGAAGGTGCCCTGTGGATAGATGTCCTGCTATGAGGTAATTTCATGGCATCCTTGGAGGGACAGCCTGTGTCTGAAGGTGGAATTATTCAACCCCTCCCCTCAACTACAACACAAATTTGTAAACAAAATCCTCTTTTTCCTAGAAATCACATTTTCTCTGTGTTGGGGAAAAAGCATTGTAGCTCAATGGCTGGTTCATACCTTCACAGTGTACCTCCTTCTGGAAGATTCCACAGAGGTCTTCCTCCACTCCTCTTCACAGGTGCTCATTGCATGATGGGCCTCAATGGCTTAATCATTGTTATAGTCTCATCATTTCCAAGCAAAATCCATTCAGATCCAGAAAAACAACTTAAGTATGTAAACCCCTTCCATTTTGTGGAGAGTGACTGAATCTTTCCCATGAGCCAACAGGCTCTGAGGCCGACTGTCACATCTCACCCTCTGGCCAGGGGCTATTGTCTCCACAGCACCCCACCATTGCTTCCCTTTGGGATCAACCTTCATCTTCCATTTTCTTTGCCTCTTTTTCCCCTGGCACAGGCCTTTTCAGAGAGACGTTACACTTCTTCAGAAAGCCTTTCAGTGTCCCAGTCAACAGTGGGTGCAGTGGGTGGAAGGAAGGACCAGCCATGCCAGCTGATGGGCCTCAAAAGCTTAATCATGCTTATAGTCTCATCATTTCCAAGCAAAATCCATTCAGATCCAGAAAAACAACTTAAGTATGTAAACCCCTTCCATTTTGTGGAGAGTGACTGAATCTTTCCCATGAGCCAACAGGCTCTGAGGCCGACTGTCACATCTCACCCTCTGGCCAGGGGCTATTGTCTCCACAGCACCCCACCATTGCTTCCCTTTGGGATCAACCTTCATCTTCCATTTTCTTTGCCTCTTTTTCCCCTGGCACAGGCCTTTTCAGAGAGACGTTACACTTCTTCAGAAAGCCTTTCAGTGTCCCAGTCAACAGTGGGTGCAGTGGGTGGAAGGAAGGACCAGCCATGCCAGCTGAGGTCCTTCCAGACATTTGGCTGGGCCCTGGGCCTACTGCCTGCTATGAAAGTCAGCCACGACCAAAAAGCATGTAGGTTTTACTGACTCCTCATGCTCACCTTGGTCATTTTGACCATCAAAAACTAGATTGGTATCACCTCTTTGACAGAAAATAGAACCTGAGAGGATGGAGCTGCCTTCAGGCACCAAAGGACCAGCAACTGCCAGATCACTGCAGAGCATGGAAGCGGTTCCCTTTTATATCCAGTGTATCAAAATGTTAAAAGTGATGCTCTCACGTAAGTTAAAATGAACACCAATGCACAGGTCAAAGGTGCCTAAGTTTTGCTCTGAAATCTGGGATTTGGTCTCTTCTGTTTTCTTTTTCACATATGTTCTTCCAAAGTTACTAATTGAATACAAAATCAATCCCATGGGAGGTTTCAAATTCAATTTTTATATAAGTAAATATCATTAAGTTAAGTACCTAAGAATTTGGCACCCAGTGGCCTTTTTATGGTTATAAATATTTCAGTGGAGGAAGAAACAGCAACAAATTCCTCACATTTTCCCTACAAATGAAAAATAATAAAAAAAAAGATAGGATATAAAATTTATTGTATTCCATACTTGCCTTTCAGTTAACAAAGGCACAACATGCCACAGATCCTTTTGTATAGTATGTGTAACATATTACCTTATTTTTGGACAATTGCACATTGGCTGCAGCTGTTTTGTTGGAAAGTATGTTTAAAAAAGCTAAATCTATTTCAAGTATTCCAAGGGAAGTGGCTGGGAGAGAGCATAAATGGCAAGGATATCCATCAGACACTGGCAGGAGCGAAAGCATGTTGTGATTGGGATTTTAACACATTTCAGAAGCCTGCTGCCTGAGATAGTTTTGTGATTACGTACCCACTCATCTATTTCCCCTCAGTGTTTTTGTTGGAAGGATGGCATGTTATTTTGAAAGAAATGAAGAAAAAAAGGAATTTGCAGAGGAAACTGTGGCAACAGGTCCTGATAGGGACTAATTTAACACTGAAGCTTACAAACAAAAAGCGCAGTTTAAATGCTAAAGAAAATGAACATTCAATACTTGTGGTTTAATTCTTTCAAATAAAATTGTGTATCATTATTGCTATGAAGGTAGCATGTCTTCCCCTTGACTCCAACAGACCCTCAGTTACACCATAAATGTAGACCTTCCTTGTCATTTTGGGAGGATTAAATTTGATGTGCCTTGTCAGTAGAACATAATATTTCTTTCACACCAGACTTCAGGTCTGACCACCACTGTAGATGTAGGTGAAGGCGTTGCCTCTACTAGCATTTCCTCTCCTCTTTCCAGTTGCGTACTTGAAATTATCTATCTGTTGTGCTCCCTGTATTTATTCTAATACAGGCAATTCCTTGTGTTGTCACTCAACTGAAGCAATAATAAGAGCACTGGAGTTTTTAAGTAGAGTGCACAACAGTCAGGTTAGTGGAGGTTTTGTCTCCAAACAGTGAAATACAGGAGTGTCAGACAAGAATCAGTGTCAGTCTTATCATCCCAATGTCTTGAAAGAAGTAGAGTTTTTAAAAAAAAATAACTTGGAGAAGATTTTGTGTCTGTGATTTACTTAAGTTAACACAATCCTGCTAAACTCTCTATCCACATTTAGGAAATTCAGAAACCCAGTAAGACCACAATTCATTTTTTCCTCTAGTCATAGTAAAATTTAACTAAAAGGAAGATAAAAGACTTGTACCTGCAGAAACTGCTGTCATTTTAAATGAAATGGAAAGAACTCTGTCTTATAACATGTCCTCTTTCTGGATAAACAAACTCTCCATTAGATGACAAGATTTTCCCACTGACTATCCAAAACATCGGTCAACACCTTCTTTCAAAAGAGTGGAGTAGTAAAGTTGCTAATACACGGATTGACTTCTAATGCATAAGATATTAATTTTTTTTTTTTAAATCACATGACATTGAGGTCATCAATTAACAGAGAAACTTCAAGCAGATGAAGTATTGAGTCTCCATCATTTGCTTCAGTTCTTGTAGGCTATGCGCAGGTGCTATAACAGGGTAGAAGATAATAATCTAATGTAAGGAAGGCTTAAAGTCAACTTGAAGTTTCTAAAAGCACCTGTTTTTATTGCTCCAGTTTGCACTGGAAACTGCTTCCACTCCTATCTAGGACAACAGTCATAATATCACACTAACAACAGATTTAACACAAACACAAATTCTGAAAGCCTGAGGCACTCATTACCTGCTGTTTACAGTCTTACAGATTAATGCACATCTGAGATGAAAGACACACTTAAGCAAAATGTTGTCTTGTGTACAAACTTGTGATACCTAGGAAATATGACAGCATGTGCCTTTGTGAGTTAGGTTCAAAATATTTATCGCTGATACATGCAGCACAGTTCAAAAGAAGGCAGAGGAAAGAGGCTGCCCAGTTCTCATAGGATCCCAAAGAGATCACAGGCTGACTTGGATCACCACTGCAGTGATTTTCACAGAAAATACTGTACCTCAGATGAAAGTAAAAAAGGGAAATGACACAGATGCATGAACTCCTGCAGTGAAAGACAGGGAAAAGTCTCTGTGTTAGAAGATACTGTAAGTATAATAAATAGTTCCTGGAAGAAACCAATGTCAGCATTCTGCAAGATAAATCTTTTTTCAGTTAGAATTTCTATATTTATAGCAATAAAGCTATAAATTTAAATTTGTGAGGCAGAAACAAGATGTGATGGTCATTAATCCTACTCCACTGACTCAGAATTAGCAACTTTCTTATATTGGTACAAGTGAGTCAAAATCATGTTTGAAAGAGACTGTCCTCACCCAAAGCTGAAAATAAGTTCTACTGTAAAACAAATGTAGCTACGTCTCTGCAGGAAGGAACACATCCAGAATGATCGTGGAGTTGGTTGTAATCATTGGCCTTTTCCGAAATACCTTGAACTCTTTCTTTTGTTGATGGGAATTTCTAAAAGTATACTAGGAGCCATAGGTTTCTGGCTTGTACCCATTTTAAACACTGCTTATCGCACAGTGCTACAATTTGTTATCAGATGACCCTGTGCTCGTATACAAACACAACCACTATCAGGCACAGACAGGCTATAATCTGGCAATAGCTTTGAAAAACAGAAACAAACACAATGTGGAGAAAATATTAATAAACTCAAGGAATTCTGGCACAGAATAAGACTCCTAGTAAGTGTGTGGAGGGAAGTACAGTAAGACATGATAAATCAACTTTATTCCAGTCCCATTCCCTATGACATAAACCATCCTAAATAAAGAGCACCTAAAGTGCTCTCTTTAGAGCAGTTCAAAATAATTTTGCCTTATCTAGCTTTTGTAAATGCAATCATTATCTTGTTTTATAGAATTCTATTGTGTAATGAGTTAATACACAGACATTTGAACAAAACAAGCTATTTAATTATAACCATTGCTCTTTCTTTGGAAGAATGGTCTTACAAAAAAGACTGTCCTTTAGCAGATACCATACTAGCACACATTACAGGATGAATATATCAAATTTCTGAGTACTTCAGTACCTGTAACAGGGGCCAGATACTTTTTTAAAGCACTCCCATACAGCAAGATATGTAAAGCAGTATAATTTCAGCAACTACATCATGGTTTGCAAAGCATTGTAGGTCCACAGTACCTCACAATAGTGCCTTCTCAAAAATGGCATGTAATTATACTGAAGTTTGGTAGAAAGTCAGTAAATTGCTGTCCATTTACTCCAAAATGGATATTATTTCCCTGCCTCATGAAAACATAAGGAAAATAAAATCCAGGAATGACTACACAACTATAGAACCAGCTGGTTGGACAAGAACAGAGAATCTAACAGCATTGCTCTTCTGTCAGAATAATCTCTGAAGAGTATGGTGACTTTTTGTTAACTAAAGAAACTGCCTGTATAAAAAATACTCATCTATGCTATTCACTGAAAGCTGTACAGCTATACAGCTAAAAGTCATAACTGGGCACTAGAACAAGGAATTCAATATCAAGCTCAGGAGAAAGTACATATTTTTTTCTTTATATTACTCCTTAGATAGTTTTAAAATATTATGCTATCTTCCTCTCCTTTTTTAGACCAAATCTTGAAACATATTAACATTATATTACCAAAATCCAGAAACTCTGTTCAGCAAGCATGTGGCATTAATAAGGATCATTTAGGAATCATGCTTACCAAGTGGGGAAATAAATGGGATTCCATTTAGATAGGCTTGCTCTTTCTAACTTTGTCCCTCAAGCTGATACAAGAGTTTCTGGAAAGCTTCAAACTTTGACATTTTTGAGATAGGTTTACTTAACAGAGTATGGAAGATTTTAAGCCACTCAGTACCATTTTTACCTGATACATGAGGCACATTCCTTTTTTTAAAGATCTCATTAGATTATTTGCAGAATTGGTTGAAAAGAATCAACACTGTTCAGAGAGGTGTTTGATTTTAGATAATCTGATCTCTGGATTGACCATCCATCTAAGTATTTTAATATAGATGCTATTCTCTCATCATTACTGTGACATCACTGATTACAGTATTCCAACTGACTAATCAGGAAGGAGGCTATGCCTAAACTGGATGAGGTTATGGCTCTAAAGTATTGTTATCTTTTTCTGCCAAGGAAAGATAGGTTGGGAAACTCCCATTCAGGAATTCTTTCTTTTGCCAGCTGAAAGGAGCTTGAGGTGCCAGTACAACTTGCTTTAATAGATACATTGGAGGACTGCACCCATGTTCGGGCAGTGAAATAAATTCACTCATTGCTCCTTATTGCCGGATAATATTTGTATTTTGATAGCATCCACTAGTCTCACAGCACATTAAAAAATGTGGGAAAATACAGTTCTTCCCTAGAGATATCTGCTATCTAATCCTATCAAAAAGTGGTATCAAAAAGAAGGCAGAGTGGGATATAATCACATTCACATATGCGTGTGTGGATTCAGGCATAAAGTTTTTATTATAGTCAACAGGACTAAACTAAGCCTCTAAAATTACCAACTCCAAAAATTATGTGGTAGGAGAATTCCCCCGCAGAATAATTTCCTGAAATACCTGAATTAACTAGTATTATTCAGCTGAACAGGGGTTACAGAGAATTTGTATCAGGATAAAATTTTCACCCATTTAATCACATGATTAAGAGAAGTTGATGCAGAGTTTTAATTGAACAAATTCTGCTTTAGTAAATTCAATTTTTCTTCCTAATACATAATAATTAGACCTTTGACATTGCAAATCCTAGATAAATTAACAATCTATATTTTAATGAATATGAATTCCCCATTCAGGATCTTAAACTGAGCCTACTTAATTTGAAATATAAGCTTCCAGGACAACACCCAAATCCACAAATTAGAAGGGAGTATTAACTTAGAATAAAGTTAAATTGCCACTATATTAAAGAAATAATTATTCAAATATTATATCCAGTTCTGTTATTACACTTCAGAAAAATACATTAAAGATTTGGACATTATTTTTATAAGTACAGAAAGAATTTTAAGGTGAGAACTAAATCTAAGAGAAAGGGACTAAAATAGAAGCTATTAAATTTTTCCAAGAGGCAGTGAAGTATTTTACAAAAGGAATACATTTTTGGTATTAGACAGAGCTTTAGCACACCAGGAAAACATCTTCCAATGACTGGAAACTTACAAAACTCAGCAAAGTGGTAATGCTTCCTTAATTTATCTGTTGGAATGTGTAGCTTTGTGATATTCTGAATTCTTCAGTTCATCAAGTCATCATGTTGAAAGCTGTTGATTTTTAAGGGTTGTAAAGGCCGTAGTTTGGATTAGTGATCACTATTTGTTTTCTCTGAATCTAAACTATGATAGTTAAATGGTCTCTACATGCATAAGAAATCCTGTAAAAACATTTTTACTCCGTGAGAGTATATGAACAATGTATTGTTCTTAGAAGTTGTTGACTTGTTCCACATGACTGGGGCTAATTGGGCAGAGTACGAGTTGTACTACTCTGTTAGCAAATCCCATGTTCTAATTTAAAATAATTATTCCAGTCCACACAACTGAGTCTGGTTAGCTTAAGTCAGGAGAATCCTTTTGCCATCCCTTCAGTCATAGGATCTATAAAGGCTCCTGGTATTGTGCTCTTTGATTCCTATGAAAGTCTCAGGGAAAGGCAGTACTGTAAATAGAGAATTCTATTTCTGCACTGGTGATGCAATAACACTGTATTTTAGTGCACCACCTTAATTTCTTTTGCCCACTGAACTTCTGCAGTATTCTGTTTAGATCAAGAAGACATATTCCTCAACTGATCTGAATTGATACAGGGCTGCTACAGTTGTTAGAATGTTGATTTCAGCATCTTGGGAGATGGATTCTCAGATTGCAGAAAAGTAATCCTAAAAGAAACAAGAAAGTTCCCCTTTTCCTTCCCCTCTCCCACTCCTTTCTTCTTTTATCAATTTTAAATGATGTCTCTAAAAGGAAAAAAAAATGAGGAAATTACTGAGTGATCTGTAGATGATAGTTCTTTGCAGATGTAAAGGTAAGGATATTTCCATTTACAGAATTTAAATGCATTCCAAGTGGCAAAGCCAGCACAGTGTCAAGTTTTTTGCTGCGATAAGGTTGGAGGCAGGAAGCCATGAGAGGCCAGGAAGGAAGCACTATCAGGCCTGAGAGAGGACCGACCAGCAAAGGGAGCAGCAGAGCCTCTTGTATTTAGGCTATGTAACTGCACTATTTTCCCAAGATAAACAGCTACAAGTGCAAAATCCCACCTACTGTCTCTTTAAGTTTACTGGGGAAAAAATATACATAATCCTGGTTGTACTTTTGCTTCTAGCAGCTTTGTTGGGGGAAGAGGGAAGGAGAGGAATGCAACAGGGAAAGTACTATTTTACATAAACATATTTTCTGGGATGCAGACCAGTTTGTTTATAGCAATTCTGTTTGACCCTGGGTACACCAAAGGAAATTGCTTTAATGCAGGATTTGATTCATCTTTCCAGAGCTGAATCTGAGCAGTTTACTGTGGTATGTTTCTAAACATCACCTGCTCCCTAATATACTGCCTGATGGGAAAAAACATCAGAGAGCAAGTTAAGGGAGAAAGGGAAAGCTTTTACAAGGTCTGGCTTGTAAAAGGGTCACATAGAGTAAAAAGTCTGGAGTTGTTGCCACATATTACAGCAAGGTTTCAAAGTAGGTCAGGGAGTCCAGCTAAACTGGGCTGATAAGTGGTTATCTCATGAAATGAGTGGATTTACATTTTTGTCCTGTTCCACCCTGTAATGATGTAACCCGATCTAGTGGGAGGTGCTCCTGCCCCTGGAAGCGGGTGTGGAACCAGATGGTCTTCGAGGTACCTTCCATCCCAAATCATTCTATGAAGTGTGGAAATTTTGCATTTTTCCTTTGAGAATTAGAAAGAAAAATCACGGGAGAGCCACTTGCCTGCTGGGGTGTTCATTAGCTTGCTGCTTTACCTACTGATGTTGAAGGTCTTGCTCTGCTGTTCACCTGTATTGAAGGGGGGATTGGAAGGAACCTGACAATATGGCTTTTGGTGGTTTTGAGTTCTTATATCTGGAAACAAGTGCTGTTGAAAGACACCATCTCAGAATAGCTGATGTCTGATAGGACAGCCATGAAGGAGAGGGCAAGTACAGATTAGAGCTAGTAATCATGATACTGAATCTGACAGTCCTAAGTGTTGTCCTGGATCTTCTAACAGTCTTGTTCAGGGGATACCAAGTAGCCTAGACTAGGATAGTGTCTTTCTTGGTCCCACTGGGACTTTTCTAGGATTTAGAAAGTATCTCTGACTTTAAAAATCACATTTTGAAACAAAAAGATTGTTCTGTCCAAATAGTCCCCACGAGCTCTAGGTTTAACTATTTAAAGTCAATTAATGTAAAAAAACATGGCTGCATTCCAGTGGCGCTATGACTTTCAGGCAAAGAGAGACTTCAATTTTGTTGGTACTATTTTATGCTGACATAGTTAAATGGAAGTCAAACAATTTGCTATTGTACCAGGCCATCTGAAACATAAAGGGTATAAGGCAGTGCCCACTGCCTTTAATTAAGGCAGGATGTAAAAAATAATACTCACTCCAAAAATCTGTCTGAAAATACAATTACTTACAGTAGTAAACTTGTGCAAGTGGAATCTGGGCCCAACTATGTGCAGTAGAACTCATTCCCCATTAACTGGTTAAGACTCAACTCCACTCCCTAAAGTTATAGAAAAACAACTAAGAAACTTATCCAATCCACAGCAAAAGCAAAAGCTGTGGATTGATTATTACAATTATTTTTGTATAGGAAAAGGAGTGTTAGACATGAAGAGAAAAGCAAGAAATATAAATCAAATCTGATTCCTCAATTTATTTTTTTTCCTAAACAAAGGATGATCTTTAGTTTCCTCTTTGCTGGGGTCTCTTTTAGAACAACTGAAACGAAGTCTTTCCATAAGTCAAAGATTCATGAAAAGGAAATATGGAAACATTTGAACTTTCTGGTAAGATCATGCGGATTCTGAGTCTTCTTGATGAGGTTGTATAGTTCAGGCAATTTACTTCTTCCATTAACTCCAGCAGTATTGTTACAGGCTGCTGGATTTGTTGTTCACAGTCAATCTAGTTTTCAAAGCCATGAAATGCCAGGGCATTTCTGAGCAGTTTACACTTGAGCAAAGCAGAGAACACAAGTCAGTGTAGAAGGAGAGCAAGATTTTGTTGCATGTGCTCAGTTTTAGTAGGTTTTGGTAATTTCTTTGACAACAGCTGCTTATTGTCATTTTCACTTAGATTGCAATTTGAGAAGTTATTTTTAGAAATAATATTTATTTTAATATAAAGAGATTAGGAAAAATTGGAGCAAAATGACAGAAATAAGGGTGGGAACTGGGAAGTTGGAATGCACTGGTGGAGGTAAAAGATACCTGTGAACTGTGGCCATCAAACAATGACTATTGGTGATGAATCAGAATCATGAACAATGATATAAGACATAATTGCTTATTGCTAATAAGCACATAAGTAGATTCCCAGATCTTGATACATGTGTTAAGGCAGAGCCTCTCTTTTATTTATGCAGGTCTTAGAACCTTAGAGCAATATAAATAAGCAATTATTTATAAAAAATAAGAGCTACTTGAAGACTGATTTTATAATTCATATTTATCATTGCAGAATTAAACTGAAAAAGCAAAAAATCCAAGAAGAGGACAAGGAAAACAACTGCAGTAGTTTTTTTTATTTATTAGAAAGATATTAGGGCAATTTAAATTACCATTTTGTTTAAGGAGTCTAGGCAATATTCAATATTTGATGCATTTTTAAACACCCAGCTCTCAGACATAATATCTTTTAAGTTTTTGAAACTCATAGTTTATAAGTAGAACAAAAAAAATTAATCTGAAAATCTCAGAATCATTAATAAATGAAACTCAACATTTGGGGCTATTTTTCTGAAGTTTCATTATTTCAAATCCGTTTTCCTGACCTGGGAGGCAGTAGATCTTGGGGTCATATTTTTAACACACCAGGTCAGCAATAGCCATTTTGTTTTGAAGCAGTAACCTGACTTTCAGAGTGTGAACCCACGTCAGAAACCTCAAATTTCCAGAGGGTTTGGTTGATGAGATTTTTCTTCCAAATAGTAGTTATATTATAAAGGAAGTACCTCAAATGGGGAAATTCATACCTGAAAAAGAAATATAAAGTGAAGAGTTCTCCATTCAGCAAGAACTGTAAACACTATGATAGCATCTGAAATAATGTTATTGGTGCAAAAACTGTACTTATGATTCGGTTCAAGTTTTTTGGAAAAAAATAACTGGACATTTCTTTAGTGTACTAGTGTGTTTGTCCACATATCTGGTCAAAACATGGAAGATAAATTCCTTTCTAAGTCCCTTCTCAAGGTGAAAGACTTTGCCTTTGAGTAATTAATCTGTTCAGTTTTATCAGCAAAAGTGTGTTTCATCAGGAAATAGGAAGATTGATAGGAACATAAAGAAAAAATCAGAATGCAAAAAGATTGAAAATACATCTCAACCTGTATAACTTCACCCCTTTTAAGAGTGAAAACTTATCTCAGCTGGAGAAAGGTGAAACATTCACTTTTGTAAAAATATATTACCTACCTGAGCTGCCTAGGTCAGTGAGACCTTTCCTGGGTTGAATAAGTACCGGTTGGGCAAAAGAATCAGACTGGAAGGTAACTTTAACTTATGAACCATTTTTTAGGTTGCCAAACACATCAGGCAGGAGAACATATAGAGCTCAATTCTTCATGTTTTATAATTTCCTAGATTATTACCTTGTGTTTGTGCAGAAAGGAAGAATTTGGTTCATGGCAACAGTCAAGTTGCTGCCATTCTTTGTTGCTGCCATTAGCAACAAAATTGTAGAACATTATTGTGTGGCACTTCCATAGTGGGAGCCTGACAAAATCTAGCCCAATTTTACCCCAGGTTTTGAGCAAAATACAGAGAACTTCTGGCATGACCAAGTGGATTTTATTAAATCAGAGCAAAAGCAAAATGCACCTAATGCTCACACTGAATTTTTACACTTAATTGAGCCTGAACATCAAAGTACAGCACAAGAGCAGGCCAAAATAAATTAATTGAAAGTGTATCCACAAATTCTGCAAGTCAGAGGTAATAAGGCTTTTGAAAAGCTCTGCCAGCTCTCATTTATGGTACATACAACCCTCTCCATGAATGTAGCAGTTGTACAAAGTTAATGCAAATATATCATGGAAAGAATGACATTTAGTTTGCAGTCAGTGATATACGCAAAGGCATCAAGTTTTGCCTAATTTTTCTTTCTTTAAATTAAATACAACTGGTTTATCTTTCCTCTCAGAATACTTTTTTTCCACGTGCAAGTAGAAGAGTCCTAGAGAAATGCTCTGTACAAATCTACTCTTTATGTAATTTTTCAAGCAGACAGTTCTTCTCAGTATTGTGGAACACAAACACACCCTTTTCCCCTTCCAAGTAGAATGCTGAAGGAATTTTTCATGAAATTACAACCAGCAACAGGTACTCTAGAATATGGATCATAATATCTGACTTGGTGAAATGAAGTTCAGGTGACCAAGCAGAAGGTCATAGAATCATAGAAT
>VZTY01019036.1:563422-622235 GCA_013400935.1 Turnix velox
ATGTTAAAAATTCCTTCCCCTGCCTTTCTGTAGGACCCCCTCAGGTACTGATAAGTTACTATGAGGTCCCCTCTGAGCCTTCTCTTCTCCAGGCTGAACAATCCCAATTCCTTCAGCCTGTCTTCATAGGGCAGTTGCTCCAGCCCTTTGACCATCTTCGTGGCCCTCCTCTGGACCCGCTCCAATAGCTCAATGTCCCTCCTGTGTTGAGGGCGATTAGGTTGGATGTTAGGGGGAAGTTCTTTACTAGGAGAGTGGTTAGGTCCTGGAACAGGCTGCCGAGGGAGGTTGTAGATGCCCTGTCCTTGGAGGTGTTCAAGGCCAGGTTGGACAGGGCCCTGGGCAACCTGATCTAGTAAATGTGTTTGTTTGGTGGCCCTGCTAGGCAGAGGGGTTGGAGCTACATGATCCTTGAGGTCCCTTCCAACCCGGGTCATTCTGTGATTCTGTGATTAAATGCTGCAGTTACACAAAAGCAGTTGTCAGTCACACCCTACTGGGATGTCAAAGCAAGTCAACTAAATGAGAAAGTCAGTGAAGGAAATATCATCCCTCATTCCAGTCAGCAGTAACAGATGAGCATGAGGACCACATCTTATGATCCTGAGTATAAGAAAACAACTAATCTATCTAATGATAGCAATGTGAACATCTTTGGAGGAACTTTACCCCATGGAAATCACCTTATTTTTGTTATTTGCTTAGTGTGGACTTAATGAGTGAAGCTGGAATATTCCCTATTCATACCAAGATTTTCACATGGGAACCCAAGATACCATCCCCTTTTTCTGTTGTTTGGTATGGAGTTATTTACTGTGATATATTCCTGAGAACTTTAACAGGAAAGAACAGTAGCTGACATCTGGCAGAAATATAGACAGTTATGTAGATTATAAACAGAGTGATCTACCACTTTTAGCAAATATATACCAGAACAAAAGACATTAAGTAGTGGCCTAAATGGCAAAACATAGATGGCAGGAAGAGATCAAAGAAATCCTGCTCTTTGCTATATGAATAGAATAGGTGAAATTACTATACAAGGAAGACTCTTATATAAAATTAGCATTGATATGTTTATCCTTGTTTTGAATACAGCTTTGTTTGAACTGAGAAAAAAACCATAAAACAGCCAACAGTGCTCAAGAGTGGGTATCCTTTATTGCAGTGTTATGTTTTCAGGAAAGATTGATTTCCACCCTCTCCTTTTCTTACCCCCTGCCATTTAACATAAAGGTTTATTCTACTAACACTTTTTGATTCATTTGAAAGCATTGACTAGAAACATTATTTAGAAGTTTGAACTAAAATAAATTGAGAAGAACATTTCCTTCTTAAAAAGCACATTTTAATAGAGCACAATGTGATCACTTAGGGAAAAAAAAGGGGAAAAAAAAAAGATAAATGAAAGCTCATGCTTTCCCATGAGCAAATAAATGATTTTAGGTATCTAAACATAGTTTAGAGGTAGTGGAGGCTGTGGTGGTGATGAATCTGCAAAGTCCGGAATCTGCTCCCATTAGACAAGACCAGCAATATGTGCTGCAATAAGTGGTGCTAATGGGGTGAGGGCTCCAGCCCCCATCGTTGTTCTGGGAATCTTCTGGAACTTCCTCATTTTATTCTCTGCTAAAATGTACATAGTTTTTAAGGTCCTACTTATGAATTGAAATGTTGAAAATCAACAGTTTTGGCAATGTATCACTAAAAAACCACAAAAATCATAGGTTTTTCTTATGTCTTCTCTCCTAACAGTCCTTCCAGATAGAATTTATTCACCTATTTTTTACTATCATCAATTTACATTCTGGTGTTGAAAAAACCAAAAAATCTCAGCCCAGCAACTGCAACCTGAGTGACAAAATATTTCTTTCATTAAAAAAATCTCTGTTGCATAGCTTTGTAATCAAGTAGATGCTCTTCTGTGCAACCTGAAGGCTGCATTTCAAATATCAGCAGCCAGTTCTGCTGTTGGCATACCATTAACACAGTGGCACTTAAAATAAGTTTCTGTTGAAAGAATTTACTATTGCTTTTTAACTGTGTCTTTTTGTCAAACTGATGCTACAGGACCAATGAAACAATACAATGCATGTGGGTACTGCAGATATTTCAGTGTTGTATATAGCCTAAACTGTTGGCAAATAAGGTTTTAAATAAAAATGGCTGATTTTGCACAGAAGTAAGCATGAAATACAGATATGATACACATAAACATACCATTTAACATTGAGGATGTAGTAATCTGTCACATAGTCAGGATGGGTAATGTAGGGCCATGAATTCTTCAGCTTGATTCACTGGAATATCTATGCCAGTATCTTAGTCACTCGAGCTACAGTTCTGACTTAGGGGGTTTTTGTGTGACATTGTTTCAACCCAGGAGCTGTGAAATTTTTATGAGTAGGGCAACAGAAGAGTCCTGGTGTGCTATATTCTATCAGAAACTTTGCTTTAAAAAAATCAATATCACACATTCAAATTATGACAATATGGATTTTTGACTTAAAGTGTGTTTGACTGCAAGTCACAAAGACAATAAATACCTGGTCTTCTGCCACTTACTTATGGTAACTTTTGGATAAGATTGTCAAAGATATTATTTATTTATTCTGAAGGAACTTATTTTATATTGTTTTACACCCATATAAAAGTTTTGCCATACGGACGTCACCTTACTAAAAATATTGGTGTAAAATTGACAATAAATTTTCAAAATCCCACATGATCAGTTGATAAGACAAGCAGGTTGTGTTCCAGTGGCTCTTACATCTGGTGTAAGAGGATTTTATTAGTGAAATTAAACCATCTAGCTACTCCCTATTTTGCCAACAGGCAAATCATAACAAAAGAACTTGGATGATGCATCACAGAATGTGTTTGTTAATTTGCAAAAAGGACAAAATTAATCAAATTTATAGTTTAGCTGACCCAGCAAGGCAGTACTCATAAAAGGTATTATGGTATGAACAAGCAGTTTAAGAAAACCTGAAAGATCCGGTTATAAAATAATATACCCAAGGGAAAGCTCCTTCCTAATTGCTTTCAGCATAAAGTTGCCTTCTCTTTGCAGGTGGCAGGGTCCAGTTATCTTTCAAGCCTCTGGGACTTGCTGTTCATTTAATTAAGGTACTACCTCTGTTATTTATATTTAAAGAATAACTGATACTTTTAAATTAATTGTTTTGTGTTCTGTTGCTCAGTAAGAATTGTATGTGCCAGTAACTTTAATCAACTGCTAGTTAGAAATTTTCTATAATTTGTAATAGAATACAGAGATTTATGCATACTAAAGCATTTTGCAGTGATATTGGTGCTGTTTTTTTAAAAACTGAAGTACTTTGATCTCATGAGAATGTTTTTAATTTTCTGTTCAAATATTTAACAAAGTGATTTTATATTCTATTTTAACAGTATTGCATAATAAAAATAAGGATTAATTAACATTTACTTTACTTTTCAAAGTATGAGAAGAAATGTCTAAATTTCCTCTCTTTTTTGCACAAAATCTGAATTTTTGTACCAGGTCAGACACATTTCTTGTTATTATATGTTTTATAGTAGAGCCTACTGGTGAGCCCTAATTTACAGGAACTTATACATGTATATTTAACATACTTCAGTTGTTAAATTAGGTTGTTGATGAAATTCTGGACAGCAAATTCTGTAAAAATAGTAAAAACTTAGCATATTGTAAGTCTTGAGAAGCTTTCTTCTGTCTTATCTTGAGCTATATAAGTTTGCAAACTTCTTTTTTCACTGCAGAGGTCTTTTAGACCTTGGCTGCTAGCCACAGTAAAAGGGCTGAACATCTTGATTATAAACAACTTCAGCTGTATTTCCATCCTAGAAATAATTCCTTTCCTGACTCAGGTGGCAATTCAGCCACAGAATAACAGGAAAATAATAAAATGACTTGTGCTTCCCAAAGAGTATAAAACTTGTGGTAGTCACGCTCCAGCCAGAAATCAGACCTGAAGTGAGGAGTTCTGCACTTCAGTTTTAAAACCAAAAAGGCTCAGAAGATGCCCACTGAAATTCGCAGTCTTCATACAAAATTATATCTTTAATCTCCTGAGGCCACCTTCCCGTGTTGGCAGTGACAGCAATACCAATCAGTACACAGTTTCCTTTCAGTAAAGATTTATGTGACTGTCAGAATATATCAAAAGTTGTGAGTGAAATTTAAGTCTTTTGAGGGAAAATTGTCCAAGATGAGAGTAGCACATGAGTTTGGACCAGAAGAACCTACATCAAAAGCAGTATGTCCAGCCAATTCTGCCCCTCTACTTCCCTCTCAAGAGACCCTACCAGAGTAATGCATCCAGCTCTGGGGACCAAACAAAAGAAGGACATGGACCTCTTGGAGTGGATCCAGAGGAGAGTCACAAAAATGACCAGAGGGCTGGAGAACCTTGGCTTTGAAGGCAGTCTGAGAGAGCTGTGGCTCTTCAGCCTGGAGAAGAGAAAGCTCTGGGGAGACCTCATAGTGGCCTCACGGCACCTGAAGGGAGACTACAAGAAAGCTGAAGCATGTACTGATAGGCTGAGGGGTTGTAAACTGAAAAGGGGAAGATTTAGATTAGATATGAGGAAGAAATTCTTCACTGTGCGGGTGGTGCAGCACTGGAGCAGGCTGCCCAGAGAAGCTGTGGATAGCCCATTCCAGGAAGTGTTCAAGGCCAGGCTGAGCAACCTGGCCTAATGAGATGTGTCCCTACCCATGGCAGGGGAGTTAGAACCAGATGATTGTGAAGGTTCCTTCCATCTTTAGCTATATTGTGATCCTATGAATGCAAGGATGACAGGATATTGGGCATTAAATTCACAGTTTATTCTTCACCACTAGAAGTTCCCATCTTTTAAAATTTGGTATTAATAATACATGCCATAGACCAATAGGTCTTGAAAATGGAACATAGCCTTTAGTAATATAGCCGTGACTTTGGTGGCTTTTTTAAACCCTGGAGTTTCAAATTCCACTTAAAATACCTGTACAAACACTAAATCTGTTTAAAATCACATATGAATATTACCTCTGAAGAGCCGATGCCAACTTCTAAAACATGATCTAGTTGACAGACTTTCATAATTTTAATTTCAAAATTGTAGTCTTTGTAAATAAAGAAGAAAAGCTGGTCACCACTGTGTAAATTTTAAATTTCATTAGTTGTTCAGAAATTAATTAAGAAGGGAATAAAAATAATAATTAGAAATCCCTAGGTTGTTTTGAACAAGATTCATTGACATCTCTTCCATATAGCTGTTTTCACAAAAAATCTTCCTAACATATGCAGATATTTCTTATTATTCTGTTAAAACAGAATATTGGCATACAACTGCTCCTAAAGGATTAACTTTTAACAGGACTGAACTCACTTATATTTCTGACAGAATCACTAATTGTAAAACAGTATTCAATAATGCTCTAAAAGCACTAGACAGTTTTGTCAAGTACCCCTAACTTCAATTTATCAAATAACCAATTTTATATTTAAAAAAATTACTTATTTTCTTAATGGATGATTTTTCAGTGTTTACCATGAAACTTGAAAGTCAGCTTTGGGTACCAAATTCTGTGCAGGCTAAATAGGTATGTAGCTGCTTAATTTTTTACTAAGTAACAGACCTGATATCAGTGAGGATGGGTGCCTGTTCTTAAAGGGTGAGATTTATGTAATGAAAATCTAGTCATCTATGGATAGTTCCCAGTTCCAAGTTTCCTTACAGCAAAGAGGAAATTAACTATCCCAGTTTAGACATCTACGTGATCACAGTCTGAGACACTAATTATCTCTAGACATAAAAATACTATTAAGCATCAGAAGTTTCTAATTAAATAGATCTCCTTTTTCCTTTACAACAAGGTCTGACAGCCCTTTTCAGGATGTAGTCCATGGCAAAGGCTATGAATAAAGGTAATTAGAAAACAGAAAGGTGAGAGAGAAATGGAAATAATATCACACATCTGTAGAGATTGTGTTCTTACTGAAAATGGAACCATAATCTGACCACTTAATATAGACAGAAATAAGCAACATAGCAAGCTTATAAAATAGTTGCTTTGCATGCTTCGTGAGTCTAAAGGACTCCATGTTTTTGCAACTTCTTTAGTTGCCCAAATAAAAAAATATTCCCTCTATAATCTTTTCCTCTTACTTCCTTAATATATGAGTGCAGTAAGGAAGACACTGAAAATATAATTTTTACTTCTCCCTGTGTTATTTCGAGCTCTAAATATCATAGAAAAAGAGAATATTTTGATCTTAGGAATTCTGCAGAAATTCGTGCTACGTTTTGTAAGTATAATAATATTAGTCTTAGCGTAATCCTGTTTTGACCCTTCTGCTTATCTAAAATTGCCTTTGCAATTTACAATTGAAAATATGTCGTTCATTTTCAGTCAAGCCACTGTATCTTGTTGTCATGTGTCTATGTATTCACACTGAGCAGCTTGAAGTCTTCCAACAAGTTTCCCTAAATTCCCTTTGCAGAAGTAAAGTGGCTGCCCCACAAGACAGTTCAGAACACTACAATGCATTTGAGAGAATGGCCTCAAGCTGTGCCAGGGGAGGGTTTCACTGGATATCAGGAAAAATTTTTACACTGTAACAGTTACCAAGCATTGAAACAGGCTGCCCAGAGAAGCGGTTGAGGCACCATCCCTGGAGATATTTAAGAGACAAGTAGACATGGAACTTAAAGATATGATTCACGGATGGTTCTTGGCAGAGTTACGTTGATATTTGGACTCAATGATCTGAAAGTTCTCTTCCAACCTAAGAGATTCTATGATTCTATGGTTTCTGTTTGCAGAATTCTGCATCAGAACCTCTTCCCCAGAATGTAAAGCAAGTCTGAGTGGATTACTAGTGAGTAAGAAACTTTCATTGCATTCTCACAACTGGGTAGTGTGAAAGTTCTTACATCTGTTAAGCAGAGAGTACAAACAGCTTTAAATACCATTAAGAAGGACATTTCAGTATGTAATCATATCTGTAGTGGCAGTGTTGTAAAGCAGTAAAACTATGAGACAGACAAGGTTTGCACAGACATTTAATAAACTTATAGCACTAAACCATCTGATATATCTGAGGGAAAATCAGATAAATGTTTGAGACAATGAACTCTTCAGATATGTTGAAATTGCAAAGGTTCACTGGATGGAGTATACTTACACAAGTTCAAGGAAGCCTGCAACAGCTAGAGGAAGAGAAATCCATAAAGGGTTACTACCTAGATGGAAACAGCATCTAGCTCAGGAAATCCCAGAGCTTAAAATGGTTGAAGGCTGTGAGGGCATTCAGGAAAATAAGATATATGCTTGCCCTGTTCTTACAGTTCCCCTTAAGCATCTGCTCTTGGCCACTGATCGAAATGGGATGCTGCGCTAAGCAGACTTTGTTCTGACCTAGAACAATCACTGTTATGGTCATATTTGTGTTTTTAAGAGAAAAAAAAAAACAAACCTCAAATGTGGAAATGAATCATAGAATCATAGAATCATCGAATAGTTTGGGTTGGAAGAGACCTTAAAGATCATCAAGTTTCAACCCCCCTGCTATAGGCAGGGACACCTCCCACTACATCATGCTTCTCAGTGCCTTGTCCAGCCTGTATAAGAGTCTTATGCTCTTGGTGACTATCACCCTCCAAAAAAAAAAATGATAGTTTTATATTAAGAAAGACACCAGAGACATTTTTCAGGTGACATTTCAGAGAACTCATTTGTCTCTGCATGAAGGTAACACTGATAATTCTTCATTCTTCAAAATAATCTCAAGAAATACCTAGAATCATAGAATCATAGAATGATTTGGGTTGGAAAGGACCTTAAAGATCATCTAGTTCCAAACCCTCTGCTGTGGGCAGGGACATCCTGCTCTAGAAGCCAGTGGATTTAATCTGGAAGATCTATAAATGAAAGGTGCAACATTTTCCATTTTCTAATGAGGGACTTATACATCAAACCTCTGTTTACTAACAAGTACTTCAAAGCCCTTAGTATGCATCCTCACCCTAATTTAGGTTGCTAGTCCTCTGAAATGTGTAGATGAAAGCTAAGTTAATCCACTGCCCGCTCACCTTCCTGGTTATACATGCAGCGCCAATACAATGCCTCCTTGATTAGAAGTGAATCAGGTACAGGGTGCAGGGAGAAGCCACCAATAGAAGAGATGCAGATTACTATTGTTTTAGTCAGGAGTGGACATCCTCTCAAGCCTAATCTATGCAGTGCTATCAGGTGCTAAAATATTGTCTCTGACAGTACAGCAGCAAACAAACAGGGTCTTTATTTTACTGCTTCGAAGTACCTCAGATCCATTGGCAATCTCATGCTGTTACAGGAGGAATGTGAAACAACAACAACGCAGCCCGGGTGAACACTTTCACAAGATTTACCTGTCAAGAGGACAGCGGACGTGCTTCATTGAAAGGCACGGATAATAGCTCATTTCCTTGTTTTGTCTTGTTTGCAGAAAACAGGACCATTCGAGGGGCCTACAGCTGAAGAAAGAGAGGGGGTAGAGAAGTCTCCATTTCTTAAATTGAGACTTGATAGCGCAAATAGTATTATAATGCATGATCAAAGCACAGGGCATCACTAGCCTTACATTGTTTGATACCACAGTTTAGCCTACCTAAGAACAGAAGCTAAGCATGCCTTAAACTCCACAGAACCACAGTGCTGATAAATACATTGAGGGACTTCAGCCATTTGAACATGGAGAAAATAGTACAACAGCTGTTCTCAGTGTTACCAGCTAGGGATTGTGCATGAAATCCTTATCCCCTTCTCTTTTTCATCTATCTATGAAATCCTGATTAGCTTCTATTTTTGAACTATCCTTACTAGGATTTCAAGGTGATTTTTTTTTTTAAATGTGAGGCCATGCTTGCAGAACAAAAAAGTGCTGTTTTCCAACTGGCTGTGCTCAACCTGCAAAAAATCAGTAGAGAGTAACTAGCATAAAAATTCAAACTAGCCCAGAAAGTCCTCTTACCTCCAAAGCTTTCCTTCAGATGAAGAGGGACAGCAGGCTTGGGTCACAGACATTGGAGCAATGTTTTCATTGCTGTAATATTTATTAATATCTTCTTGCTGTACTGTTATGGAATTTGTCTGGAGACTAAGCCTAATATCCTCTTCTGTAATGCAAATGAATTAGAGCAAAAACTGAAGTGTTTTACAGAGAGACTGAAAAAAATGGTGTCTCCAGGCTGGAGAGGAGAAGTCTGAGGGGGATGTGAGATCTATGATTCTGTGCAGAGACAAGATATGCTCTGAGCCTGTAGGACATTTCTCATGCTATACCACAAGGATTGAATAGGAAGTTCATCGGTCAAGGAACCCTCCTTTTTCTTGGTTTAAACCATGAGTCTTAAACATCTAGAAAAAGATTTATAGTCATCAGCCAGCTTTTCCTTCTACATTGCCCTCAAAAGTTTAGGATGTGCTTACCTCCTGTACCTGGCATCCAATCCTATGAAGTGGGGAGAACCAGAGGATTCCCATTAGAAAAATAACACAATGAGTGAACAAACCCAAAATATTATTAATTGCATCCTATTGCAAATAGTCCATCACCTCCCTTTATTGACGTCTCTGCTTTTCTTCTAACTTCAGTTGTTACTGAAACAAGTAAAAGCTTGCCCTTATGTTTCTGTCTTCTCTCTCCTTTTCTTTCTGATCTTTCATTCATTCTTTCCCTACTCACACTGTCATTAAAGCCTTATATGGAACATGTAGTGCTTTGGAGAACTTCTCTATAGGGTCTCTGTAAAACTTCATCAATGAGGAAATTATGTAGAAATTCTTACTGAAGATGCTAATTATGCTACTTGCAGTGTGCTTTTGAGGTCCTTGCCTATAACTACTGTGTAGCCTCTGAGAACATCTACTGAAGTCCAAAGCACACAGGATAAAGATGAGCTGCCAGGCTCAGCAGCTAGTGGGTAGTTACTTGTCATCACTTTTTGCTTGCCCTTTCTAGGTTTTAAAGTTACTGACATTTAGTTCAGACTAGCAGGGGTTGAAAAGTCTTTCAAATATGTCACAGAGGATGTGGGCACAGATCGACCCAGCATCCTGCCTCTGAAAGGGAATGAACACAAAATGCTTTAAATAACAGTGAAATAAACCCTGATTGCTAGCACTTTATGCACCAGAGTTTCACTTAAACTCCTAAATTGGAGGTATTACATGGCAAGCTTTGCTTCTCTTGTAAAGAAACATGGTCATAATTTTTGTATAAACATCTGATCCTTTCCCTGACATATAGAAACAAAAAGATGAAGAGAAAGTAATGATTTCTCACATTGTCTGGCTAAGATCTGCTGGTTGATAAAATAAGCAGGAAGGTGGAAGGAGAAGACATGCATGCCTGCTATTAAATAAAAGCCTATTTGCACATAATGCTCTGGAGAAATTATTGAACATTTCATCCCCACAAAATACAAGCTTTGTCACTCTGCCAGGGTCAGTGAGACCTGGGCTAATCTATTCAGTCCATTCTAGTTATGCAAGTTAAACGGTTTAGTGGTTGCTTTAATTAGGAACCTCATTTTGTTTACAAATTTACAAAAAATTGAAGCAAAGAATGTTCCATGCTCATGCTTACCACCCCCAGTTCTTGTGCCAACCCTCACCTTTCAAAATAGGTTTCTTTACCTCCTTCCATCCATGTCTGGCAAGCTGCCAGAAGCACATTCCAGTATGTAACCAGCTTGGGTATTGCAGTGTAGAGGTGAGATGTAGCACAAAGCATGTCTTCTACGAGAACCCAATGTAGTACAAGGATAAGGAGGGCAAAGAAATTCTTGGCACTGTAAAGAGAACAACAGGAATTTAAATTAGAACAATAAAAACTATTCAGATTTTCCTACATCTGTTAATAACATCACTGCAAAAAATTTCATTGTGACATCAACAGTTCTTCACATAATACTGTTTTCTCACTCTTATCTCACAAACTTATCTGCATCTTCTTTCATGTTGCTCATTCTAGCAGATAGAAATTATCTTCCATGATCTATTTGTCCAGATTCCCCCTTACCTGACACAAACCCTGCCAAAAGAATCTTTTTACAACATTACTTCATTATAGTTCTGTGTATATTAAATACAGAAACTCATCAAACAGCTCAAACCCTAAGATCATAGAATCATAGGGTTGGAAGGAATCTTCAATGTCTGTCTAGACCAGCGACCCTGCAGTGAGCGGGGACATCCTTATCAAACATGGCCTTGAATGTCTCCAGGGATGGGGCCTCCTCCACCTTTCTGGACAACCTATTCCAGTGCCTCATCATTCTCATGGTGAAAAACTTTTCCTATTGTCTAACCTAAACCTACTCTGCTCTAGTTTAAAACCATGGGCAAACCTGATCCTATTTCCATACTGCATCCTCATCCCCACTGTTCAAATGGAAATTTGTTTGAGAACAAATAAATCTCCTCTCCCCAGAACCCATATTGATGTGAAACTTTCCAGAAGATGATAGACAAGAGGAAAACATCTGAGTTTTCATTTCCAGAGATCGTACTGCATCTCTCAAAATAACCTGAGATGAAACACAAGGTTCTGCTATTCACATTGGAAAGTTGTCTTGCTGAAATAGGAGTATGAAGAGTTGCAGCAGAAGTGTCTTTGTGACCTGAGTGAGTGCTTTGCTGAGGGAGACACCTACAATTATCATGGCACCTGGTGGCCATGATGAAGTGACCGGTCCAAGTAGAGTTTTGACCAATTAATAACATCATCAGCCATGGAATTTTGTGGGCTGTAAACACGCCTGATGAAATTAGGAGAACGACCCTCCAAGATGTCCTGAAATCCAAAGGAAAACATGACAAAATTTGGGCTGCAGCAGGACCAGACATCCTGTTCAGAGAAGTTGTTCTTCTGTTCAGCTTCCTTTCCCCACTTCCTCTTGGCTCCTAGTCCTATCCTCAGGTCATTAGACTACATCACTTCCCTGATGTTAGCAGGTTATAAATACTGAGACAGATAGATACTGACATGATACTGATAACAATTTGATAGCAACAGATCTACATTATCAGTTATATCACTTCCCTTTAAACTAATATAGACTTGCAGAGTCCCCTTTGCTGCTATTTCCAAATGTATACCTCCCTTTCTGTAAGCAAAAAAGGTTTTTCCCAGTTGATATTCAGTCAGCCTTGTGATTTTTCCTACATGTCTAAAGCACTGTGCAGAGCACATGAAGATCTGGCCACTCATAAAAAAGATATGATCAGGTTTTTTTTAAAAAAGTACATTTTGAAGACACAAACAATGCAGCATCTTTTGTCACTAGTTAACATGGGAATTTTGAATCAAAGCACTGTTTGGTGGTGATGTAGCCAGAGAGAAAAAGGCTTCTCAGTGTCAACTGGGCTTTTGTAGCACACACTACAAAGAAACATGCTCTCATTTATGTAGCATAAAAAAGCACTAATGAACTGATGCTGTCAAATCCTCCTGAATTATTTAGATTATTTCCTCAAAACAGAACATATTCTTTTTAAAATTGAAAACAATAACACCACCAACAAACCGCTCATCAATAAACCATTATTTTCAAGCAAATCTCTGTGAGCAATGAAGAGAAAAACGTCAATGCAAGGAGTAGATTTTAGAGGACGCTGTTCAACCACAAGTTTTTAATTTGCAGGATGAGTTCAACCAGAAAGATAGTATCAAGCTGACTGAGTAAGTGAAGCTGTAGTCTTTGGGTTAAAATTGGGCTCTTAAAAAGATCTTTTAGCTACCTTCTTCTCTAAGAACATGCTAGGAGGAATGTTGTCATTAGTTTAGGGCAGTGAGAGAAGATTTCTGAAAATGAATGGGAATGAAGAATTTCAGTGAAAAGGGGGAAGAGGAAAAGGACTGTCATTCAGTGGTACATCAACGGTACCAGCCAAGGCAAAGAGAGGAAAGATGAATAAAAATTTCTCCCAGGTCTTAGCTTCTGGAGGGAAACTGCTTCCCTTAGTGTACAGAACAGCTATACTGCACAGCTTCCTGGAAGAGGTTCACTGGATAATCAATTAAGAAGAAGGGGGGAAAGTAGGAATTTGTAGCCTTACAGACAGCACTCACTGGTTATATTTATTAACTGGTTTGGATTTACTGTGCTTGTCTCATTTTTGAGATATGATAGAAGCTTCTAACACATGAAGAATTAATCCAGCATCAATATTTTCACTATGTGTAGGCAACCTACAGCATCACTATGGTTAAGAGGCTCAGGAAAGAAGAATGTGGCAGTTGACCATTACTACAGTTGACACTGCAATCCTAGCATTAGTCTGAAAGAAGGTTACAATAAAAATGTTATTGAACAATCTCACGGCCTGTCTTTATTAAGAGCCACCAATCACCTGAAGCAGTAGCCCAAGGTGAGTTATCAGGCTTGTCCTGTATCCACAGTGAGTCTCTTTTCACACATCATGTAATCACTTAACAAACATTGGTTCAGGCATTTCTCCAGTGCTGTAAGGGATAGAAAAGTCCTGTCTGTTGATTCTCCATACATCAGGTTATCCCTCCTCCCCCCAAGATCGGTCAATTGAGCAAAATTAGGCATTCTTACTCTCAGTATCAAATACCATCTTATTCAAGGTTGCATATTGAGCTGCTGTATGAACACTATTCATTCTCTGCAGGGGACGACCTAAATGATGTAAAAAATATAAGTAAATTATAGATATCTTTTAAAAAACTGACCAAGTTTAAATACAAGAAAAAACTTTTTCATGATGAGGGTGACGGAACAGTGGAATGGGCTGCTCAGAGAGGGTGTGGAGTCTTCTTCTCTGGAGACATTCAAGACCCATCTGGACATATTCCTGTGTGACCTGATTTAGATGTTCCTGCTCCAGCAGGGAGATTGGACTAGATGATCTTTCGAGGTCCCTTCCAATCCCTGACATTCTGCAATTCTGTGAAAAATCATCTGCAATATCCTGAGCCTTTTTGTTGCTCTCACACCCTCTGTAGATTAAGCTTATCTTTTTTCCTGAAGGGAGGGCAAGGCCTTTATTCCCAGAAGGCATTTGACTCCTAAGGGAAAATTATTTCTTTAGATGTTACCCTTAAGGAGTGGAAGAAAGTGGGCAGAGAACAGCCCAGGCCAGAGACTGGCACTCCTGAAAGGAATGAACAGAGCTAATTGTGTGAAGAATTAGCTGTGCCTCCCCAAGGAGGAGAAAGACGGAGGGGAAAAGAAGGGAGGGTGAGTGAAGCCCAAGTCAGATTAAGATCTCTTTCCCCCTTTCTTCTTGTTGGCTGCAGCAAGGTCTCACCCACTCTCTGCCTTGAAACTGTCAGCAAGCCAATGCCTGGCACAAGGGACAAGTAATTACTGATGACATGTGAGCAGTATTTTTTCCAGATTGGCTTTCCTGCCTTTCTGCAAGAAAAATAAATGAAAAGCTGTACCCCAACAAATACGACAGGAAAAATAACAATACTTGTGTAAGACTGATACTGAAAACATGCTGCACCTCCAGCTGCAGACTGGAGAGAACTACCACCACCCTCAGCCTCTGTTGTCTCAGCAAGGAAGAGAAAGATTGAAGGCAGAGTAGAAGAAAGACTCTTTCCAAAGGCCAGCACATCTCTTTTAGTCAAAACCCAATGCCATATCAAGAACAGGAAGAAGACATCAATATAAAAGTTACTGGGCATAACTGTAACTAAGACTGACACAGTATAGCTTGTATTTGACTTACTAAAAATTAAAAGAATGGTACCCTTCAGTCTTCCCCTGACCTTTTCACATGAGTTATCTGATTCATCCTATCATCTGTTAAAGATTAATAAGATTGTGTCTGACCCATCATGCAAGTGGGTCCTCACGAATGATGATTTCTGTAAGTCTCATCTCAACTATCAACCTCTTCACTTCAAGAGGGGAAGGCAAATACTAAAATTCTACTCGTGTCTCAGAACTGACCTCAGTGTTTTGTACAGCTCTATCCTGCAAATGTAATCTGAAGGTTCATTCAACGTGCTGCGTTGTTTCATCTCACAAAATTCTGTGCAGAGATCCCACTAGATGAAGAGAAATCTGTGTGTGAAATTAAGATCTCATTCTTACTCCAAAAAAAGTGCCGTTAGTTTTGCATAAAACTTTGATTTATTTGATAAATCCCATAGGGAGCTACAGAGAGCAGTTGTCCAAACTTCATCTGCTGAAGTCTGTGAGATATTTATAATCTCTCTCTCTGTGGACAACACAACCAGAAGTATACCCATTATCTGGATGAGTGGATATAATTAATATGAAGGTCTCCTTGTCTTTATTTTACACTATATGGACCTTGTTCTCTTCCCTTCACAGCTACAGATTCAGTCCTAAAAAAGTACAGTCCTGAATAAGATTGTTCTGATTATACAGTTAGGCTTCCTTATTAGAATTCCACTCAATTCAAAATTGGGAAAAAGAAAATACAAACAGTAAATCATCATGTAGGTCAGTGAATGAGCAAAGAAGTTAGGATATAGTTTGTCACAGGGAAATTAATTAATTAATGAGAAATAAAGAAAAAAACCTAATTTTAAAACTAAAATAACCTCAGAATGTTAAAAAATAAATGGTTTCTTCATACTCTAAACAGCCATGCTGTTCCAGCTAATGATAATTCTGTTAAACTTTCAATTCTAATTTCCTGTATTCATATGCTTCTCACTAGAAACAACTACCATTTTCAGGATAGATTTTTCATTCTATTCAAAAGTGAACTTCTTAATTTACATTTTTGCTGAGTTCATATGAAATCACTTCAACTGTTTTAGAGTCAAGCAAGAATAAATAGCCCCTTCAAAAAAGAAAAAATTTATGCTAGGACTTTGAAGTGAGTTAAAAAACCCCTGCATTTGAAAGACTCCAGTCTGGGGCTTAGTCATCCAAATGAGACCAAGCAGCCAAAGTGACCCTGAGAATCAGTGGGACATCAAAAAAAAAACAGGTAAAACTTTACAATAATTTATATTTCCTTGAAAAACTAATGCAAAATCTTGGAGGGCTATCTCCTAAAGAAAAAGCTTATCCAAACAGCATGCTTTAAGATGATTTAAACTAACCCATTGTCCTTAACACCACAATAGAGCAGAACACACAGAGCTACTGTTCCTCAGCTGGAGGATAATAACTTCCTGCTAAGGGATGGTGACTCCTTGAAATGAATTAACTCATTCACTTTCAAACACGTTCCCGTATCTGAGAAGGTGTGGAGCATTGGCACTTACCTGCCCTTGCTCCCCCATAGTCTTACCCCCATCTTTGTCCTTGTTCACATCTCTGATCCAGGCTCCCGGTGGATGGCAATGTTCCCTGTCTACTGGGGCGATTGACACTGCCCGAACAGCTGAGCTGCCTCTGAAGTGGTTTTCGAACCACTACAGTTTGCCCACAAATTGCTTAGTGACAAAATATAAACCAGAACTCAGCATGTGGTCAGTAATAGACATGATCAATACATAGCTTTGTAGCACAACAGGGTTGGAATTGCCAAGAAGGCCATCTCTGTGAGATCAGCATTGTATTGTCTTTTAAATGAGAAGATAACTAGATGTTGTACTCTTAGACATACTCTGCCTTGCTTATTTTTTTGCTTCTTAAAATACATTTGATATGTAATTTTATACAATATTACAGAAGCATGAACTTAAATTTATGAAAAGAAATTACAGAAGCAAACATTTACCTTTTTATCTGTATTTTACCTGTGTTGACCATGGGAAAATACAGACCTTCTTACACCCAATTTCCTTACTGAATGCTTTAACTTACACAAGAGAGCAATCACTGCAGTAAAGTCAGTAAAAAATTAAATTACTCTGCAGAATATTTGGACCGATCTTAAAATTGAGAGTGCATTTGTAACATGCAGTGAAAATCCATCCCACACCTACTATGAAAAATCATGAATTTTACTCATTTACCTTTCTCTCTCTTCTCCTCTGTGATCAGATGCAGCAGGCATGTTTCTGGTCAGGTATGCCCAGTTTCTTACACTGGAAAAGAAGCTACCTGGGCACTTTGCAAAATACAGGTTGATGTGTGCAGTGCCAGAGCCATGCACTGACAGTATATGAGTCTTTCATCTTTAGTTCAAGCTCTAGAACTCATATTTGAAATACCCAGTGTAATCCCTAATGTGTCAAACAAAGCAGCTGTTACTGTCATTCTGAAGTACATTTATCCTGGTAAGTGGTCAGTGTCTAGGGTTTAGGGCTTTTTTCCATTTCTGCAACACTGTTTGGGAACAGCTCCACTGGCTCACATAGTCCTAAATAAGCAGAGTTTGGCTTTTGATACTTCAGCTCTACAAATAGGCAGTGCTTTTAAGAATGGGTGGTTTCTGGTTTTGGCATGCTTCTTGTTTCTCAATGCCACTTCTTTCAAGAAAGCAAAAGTAAATAGGGAGACATAAGCAGGAATTTTCCCTTGGTAAATTAAATCCCGGTCTCTCTGCTTCAGCTACTGTGTATTTTGCACAGTCCCATTGAGCACAGAGCTACTGGGATGCAGAATCTCTGTCTTCATTATGACAACCAGATGTAGAAGATGATTACTGCACAGTAACATGAAAGAACCACTGAGAAGTGCGTATGTCAGCCTCTGTACTCTCAACATTCTGTTTGCTTTGTCATCTTCTATTCTGCTCACCTCAAAAATCTCAAAAAACCTCAAAAAAGTCTTTGCTCTGCAGGGATCACAATCTTTTCCATGAGCCATGCTCACTTGCACTGCAGAAATCTTTAAATCATAAGATTATATGCCTATGGCAGGGGGGTTGGAACTCGATGATCTTTAAGGTCCCTTCCAACCCAAACTATTCTATGATTCTATGATTCTAAGATCAAAGAACTTCATTTGAAATTTTGTTATGGTAAAGATTCAAATACTGCAGCTTTTCTCTCTTTCTCTCCTCCCTCCTTAATTTTTTCCTACTTTGTAGCACTTGCAAGTCAGGTTTCAGGGTGTTAATAAAGCACAAAGCAGAATTTTGGAAAGTGTCCAACTTTTTACCCCTCCCAGATGAATACCTGGAAGCACACTGTTGCCATGGCTCTCCTGCCAGGCCAAAATCAAGTATAGAACAAATGTTGAAAAGATGCCCTCTGAAACAGGTAACTACAGAAGTTCATTTTGTTCTATAAATCCTTTATTGGTAGGACCAGGGATATTGCAAGCAAGCCTCAGTGATGTTTCATTTCAATGTGCTTTAACTTGCTTGTTTCTAAACTCATTACTTTTGCAAAACTTATGAACTGAGCAAGTTTAGAAGTTAGGATTTAGCAGACATCACCTACACTCCCCAGAGTCTGGCAAAACAATATAAAGTTGTTTTCTTCATTTATTAGCACTAGAGCTGGGTGAGGATTCTGTAAAGCACAAAATGCTTTACATGTATTTTTTTGAGTTTAAAATGCTTTCACTGTACCCAAGGCAGGAATCTGCTGGAATTCACCAACCATTTCTACACACTATTTCAGAACCAGAGACTTTCTTGGTTCCTCTATCTGCAGGACAGTAGAACTCTGCTTCCAGGATCTGATATTTGAGTACAGCACCTCCAACTAATTTGTGCCTCTAAATCCCTGGTTTAAAAACCCCTGTTCTAATGCTTTCATGTCCTCTAACATAGAATCATAGAATCATAGAATCATAGAATCATAGAATCATAGAATCATAGAATCATAGAATCATAGAATCATAGAACAGTTTGGGTTGGAAGGGACCTTAAAGATCATCGAGTTCCAACCTCCCACTAGACCAGGCTGCCCAGTGCCTTGTCCAGCCTGGCCTTAAACACCTCCAGAGAGGGAGCATCCACAACCTCTCTGGGCAACCTGTTCC
Organism: Turnix velox; assembly: GCA_013400935.1. Taxonomy (NCBI): domain Eukaryota; kingdom Metazoa; phylum Chordata; class Aves; order Charadriiformes; family Turnicidae; genus Turnix; species Turnix velox. The sequence continues at coordinate 582,302 of VZTY01019036.1, forward strand.
AGTGTTTCACCACCCTCTCTGTAAAGAATTTCTTTCTTATGTCAAGTCTAAACCTACCCCCCTCCAATTTCCATCCGTTGTTTCTAGTTCTCCCATCCGATATTATGTTAAAAATTCCTTCCCCTGCCTTTCTGTAGGACCCCCTCAGGTACTGATAAGTTGCTATGAGGTCCCCTCTGAGCCTTCTCTTCTCCAGGCTGAACAACCCCAAAACATGGGGTGAAAAGGCTGAGATTTCTGCCCACCCCTCCCCCCATCAACCACTAATTGCCTCCTGGAGCCCCCATCAAATTACTTGTTTCTGTTTGTCCCACCTCACTGAAAGCCACTTCCTCAGGGTTCCTTATGTCCTCAGGAAAGCTGACACAGTGTCATTTGTCATGGCAGGAGAGAGGTGGCAAGAGGTATAGAAGCCTTTCATGCCAAACTGTTGGCCCCATTTTCACATTCTTCTGTGATGTTGTACAAAATGTGATAGAAACCATGGCAGAGAAGTTCAGCATACTAAACCTGCCCAAAGTGAAAATCATGCTATCTAGACTTCACTTGAACCTCTTCAGGCATCTAGAGAACTACTGCCACTTTTGCACTCTCACGCAGAAATGTCAGGTGTAATGCTGGACCCTGCAAAAGAGCAAAAGTCCTTCCTTCCTTCCTAGCTCCTGTCCACTGCAAGCTGCCCAGAGAGGCTAGGGCATAAAAAGCCATTAGTTACCTCATTGCCTTCCTCTGCTACCCAGTCCCAGAGGACAAAGCCCTTCTCCTTCAGTGTGGTGGGGTCACCTCATTTGTCCCCTGTGACAGATGGGGTTATATCTCTGGAGACAAGGTTCCTCCCAGGTCTTCCTCCGTGACGACTGGCTCCACAGAGCCTCTGCCATCAGCCTCTGTGTGTCTGGCACCAAGTCTGACCGTATTGATTTAGTAGCCCATTGTCCTGTGGGAAAAGTACTTAGTGGCAAATACCAGAACATGATCAATAATGCATGACTTCCAGAGTCTGTGTTTGAGCTCCAACCAGAAACACCTGGCAGCATCACTGCAGACTGGGCATCAGCCTGGGGAAGTGAATGGATCCAACCATGAGCCATCAGAAGCAGGCCAAGGACTCTTGCTTTGCAAGCCCCATGTGCCTGCTGAAATGTCAGAAACCAGCTGAACTGTAACACACTGAAACTCTGAAAACCTAGGAGTTAAAAGGCATGATTCTGATTTTATGATTTTTATACCTCTAAGAATCCTCTGATTTCAGTGCAGTTGCTCTTCCTTTTTAGAACAGTGAGCTGAGGCTTCAGCCCTTTAATTTTTAAAATGCCAGCATCATGCTGTCACCAACCCCAAGCCTGGAAACAAAAGCAGATGATGACAGATGTGTCACAACCTCCTTCTGCTTCTGCACCCCGTTCCCTGCTGCCCACTAATACTCCCTACCAGGGCACAAGTTAAGTCCACAGCAGCATGATGTGCTCTTGTGAAAAAAATTAGATGAGGTCTGAAGAACACAAACAGCAACGCACTAACCCAGTTCATCGCATGATCCCAGGCTCCAAACAAAAGGGCAAGGGTGGGGCCCACAGACCAGTCCAAGTGTCGGGTGGGTCCATGTTTTACGAAAGATAAGAACATATTCTATTAAAAAAAGTCTTTTGTACGGTTGCTCTTTGAGAACCTGAAGGGGGAAAAAATTATCTTCACATGCAGACTGCAGTGGTGTGGGGTGGTGCATGCACATGCACGTACCGTCGCACAGGGGTTGCCAGGCATTGGGGATGTGTATGTTATTCACAGGTCATCTCTGCCAAGGGAGTGTGAATGGAAACACTCCATCAGCAGCACAGTAACAGATTTGCCCTACAGTATAGTTTTACCATTTTTAAAAATTCATCTTCTTTTTTTAACTTCTTTCTGTGGCTATTAATGTAAATGACAGTTCTGGGATGCTGTCTTTTCCTGTTACCAGGTTTCACAAGCACTGGGCATTTATGTGGATGGAGATACCCACCATAATAATTTTAGCAACAAGAAAACATGAACATCTGCATGCTTTAAAGTATCACTATCCAAACAACATACAGTTCTGATCCACAGTGAGTCTGACTTAAGTGAGTCTTGCCAGGACCTTGAATGTGGGGTGTTCCACAGTACTCCAGGCTTGTCCCCAGCCCCTTGGGGAGCAGCAGCAGGTCCCACCACCTGGGCCTGCACCCAAGGGTAACTGTATGGGAAGGTTCAGCAGGGAGTCCAGTTTTAAAGCATAGGCCAAGCCATCTTATTTAGCAAACTGAGCAAAGCTCCCTCTGGGGGTAGGCACTCCCCTAATGTCCCAGTATGGTATTTTTATCACTTTGAGAGACAAAGAGCAGAGAATTAATTGCCTGAATCACAGGTATAAGGACATGGGAAGTTTCATATTCCTTTGCTGTTATGTGGTGCCAGCCACTGTTGGAACTCCAGTATTTGCCTTCACATTTGGTCTTGAAAACAAACTTTTTTAAAATTCAGGGAAATGTTTGGGTTTGGTTTCAGTCCACTAAGAGATGAATTGGAAATACTGATCTACTTTCATGACATTTCATATGCTTGTTACTGCTCAGATGCAAGAAGCTGCAGTCAATCTCTCTTAGGAATCATCACAAAACAAGGAAAATTACTGAGTTACAAGGAAATTAACTTAATCAAAGTAATAAATCAGTACAATTTTGTCCTATTTCTTAAATGGGGAGATTTAAAATTTATGTGATTGACTTTCTGTAGCCCATATGTAACTCTTAGCTGTTTGGTGAAGGATTTTACTCCTCTATTTTTTTTCAGGAAGGAATAATTATGCCTAAACAAAATGTATGTTTCTTAGGAAGTAACTTTAAGTGTTTAGGAAGGCACATTTACCTCTTTATCATAAAGAAGATCAGTCCATCAAATTTAATGACAAATAATATTGCCCCTAAGAGAAGCTCTGTAATTACCCATCTATTCCTTTCTATTCTTTGCAATTATTCACTTGCAATTACCTCCATCCTGCCTGATGTTTTCCTAGATCTTGCATGAATACAGAATAAAGCAACAGTTGGATCAGTCACGATAGTTTTTCAAATTTTTGACAGGATTTCTGCATTCAGTGAGAGGATGGTATGGAAGGGGTTACACTCAGTGTTCAAGTTCCTCTTTGTGTCCCCAAGGAGAGGAAAGAAGCAGAATACCTCCAGAAGCTAATGAAACATGGAAACAATTTGTGTACAAGTGAAAAAACTAAGGTTTGTCGTCTCTCACTGCCAATAATAATACCTTATTTCCTATTTGTACTGTATAATGTTCAGGATGAAAAACAAGTGATATTACTTGCTAATTCCCAAAGATGTCATTTTAAAGGTAGTGTATCCCTGAGGTCACAATAGGAATAATTTTACATCCACATGAATGGAAGAGAGGAGCAACCTGCTTTATGTTAGTTCAGTTATATTTGAAATCTCTTTGATGTAAAATTTTTTGTCTCTTTGAAGACTCAGACTTTCAAATTAAGCCATCATAAACCAAATTAGAGCTCTCCATCTGGAATGTAAATACAATTAAACATCTTTTACTGATAGTATTTAAACCCTTAATTTTGTCCATCACCAGAGAAGGTGTGGGCACAGCACAGGGTAGGGAGCAAGGGTGATTACAGATCAGCACTAATTATCACTGACAGTTTCCTTAAGAAAGAATTAGTGTCAAAACCAGTCCCTGCTTAACTAGTTTGCAGCCTCATTGACATTCATGGAAATTCCCCTCTGTTTTCACTAGGTCTGGACATATCCATGGAAGAGGTTGAAACTGGCTGCCAGAACAATGTGCAAAGATGCAGCATTAGGGCCCCCTGCAAATGCCCACAGAGATAATTATAGCAGGTGCCAAAATCCCTAACAATAGCTGAGAAATGGTACCTTCCAGCCCAGCTCTGGTGTCAGATCAACACAGATAAAATAACAAGTGGGTCTCCCCAGGCACTACAGGCAGGGAGCTGAGCTTGCCAGCAGGACTCACCTACCTCCAGGAGTTTGTTTGCTGATCCCAAAAGCCACCCTTCTCTGCTGGTGTCATTTGTCCCTTCACTGGGGACAGCAGTTTGAGAGCCTGCTCTGTGACTCCAAGATGTAACCTAAGGCCAGCAGTTTTCCTGTAATGTGTTTCCAGAGGTTGGTTGCAGGTGAAGTTTACTTCATCCTGAAAAGTTTACACTTAACTCCATCCCTAAAAGGGTTCAAGAACAAGCTGGATGGAGCTTTGAGCAATTTGGTCTAGTGAGAATTGTCTCTGCCAGTAGCAAGGGGCTTGGAACTTGGAATCTTTGAAGTCTCTTCCAATTCAAACCACTCTATGATTCTATGATTTATTGTATGTATGCAGCAATTGCACTTTCAGTGACTGCCTTGTCCCATCTGTGGTTTAAAGTTCTCTCTCATTAAAACCTCAATGGTCTTTGCTTTGATAAAACAAGATTCAAAAATATCAGCACTATGTACCCCTACACAAATGCACATGCTCTGTGAGGGTCCACTCCTCTGTCAAGCTCCTTGAAAACTGAAAAACTACCACCAGATGATGCCTCCTGTCTTGGCTCATTGGCACTGAGAAAAACCTGGAAGATCCCTGGTGATATCTGCTGGGTGCCTCACCTGTAGCAGGTTAAAGCCTAAGATTACATACTGGTAGTGCATGTATGACAACAATAGGGCACCAATCAGTTATTAGTAGAAATATTGTCCAATATGTAGAAATATTGTCCAATATGTAGAAATATGTCCATAGTAGAAGTATGTCCCTCATGTTTAAAAAAAATAGTTTGTATAATACTACAGCCAGGTTAAAAAAAGTGCATGCAGCCTCAGCCCTGCTATGCCACTCCGTGCCCTTTGCATCATACATGCCTCCATCAGACCCAAGGAGGTTACACTTAGTTTGTTCAGTGCTGCTGAGCCAAGGGCAGTCTCCCCCACTGGCCAGGGTCTTGGTTCAGGCTAGATGCAGGTTCACGGCTCACAGTGAAGGCTGGGTCACTGCTTCACTATGCAGCACAGTTTTTTTCTGGTACCTCTTGCAGCTTGAGTAGTCTTGCCATCATGCACGTAATTACAGCATAAATATGTTCCTTATTGAGAATTAGGAGACCTAGTTATAAAATGGATATTTCCTGATTCAGATTTGACAGAGTAACAAGTTATTAGTGGAAATACAGACATGTTCTGAATCATTTTTTAACCCTCAGATGTCTAGGATTTAAACCCAGTTAGGTCATGTCTACACTAAGATGAAAGGGACCTCAAAGGTTTTCTGATTCCAGTCCCCCTGCCGTGGCACAGAAACCTCCCACTAGTCCAGGCTGCTCAGAGCTCCATCCAGCCTGGACTTGAAAGTCAATAAGGGGGAGCTCCATTTATCCCTCCCTTCCATACTTGCTTTGGCATTACTGCTTTAACTTTGGGCATAAAGTTTTTTAAGGAAGCCAACTTGGTAACAAAGGATGCTTCAAACAAGAGCTTGGTTTTGTCAACTCCCTGCTGCTAAAACCAGGAGACAACTATTCAATAAAATGCCAATAAAGTCTCACATTTATTCCTTGAGACACAAGGAATATATTTCAAATTTGAGTCACCAATCAACAGAAGCAAATGCATAGACCCAAGCAACATCAAGCATACTCCTCACAAAAAAATCCCACTACAGTGGTGTCCTCCCATCATTGAACTCTGGCGCTGTTCTGATCCTATCTACAAGAGCTATCTGGCATGAGAGAAAACTCCAAGGGCAAAGCCAGACTTTGCAGAGCCACACAGGGCTAGATACTATGGAAATGAATTGCTAACACTGCTGACCAGCTCCATTGTTTAAAGCAGCGCCCTCTCAGACTTCAGCAATAATTCAACAGTGGAATAAACAGCACTGATCAGATAGCCAGGGAAATTAGATAAAGGGCACAATAGCTGTGAAGATAGGAATATTTCATGACAAGACATATATCAGCTTATTCCTGATTTAAGTCCCTTTTCATTGCTCTTTTTTAGGACATCTGTATGACAAGTCAGAAGGAAAGGCAAGGCTCTGTCCTGATAGAATCTGTTTTCCCCAGGAAGACATGTATGCTGCCTTCATAGCTTAATGCTCAGCCACCTCCTTGGGACTCTTTCATGTTACTTAGACATAATGGCCTCACTTCAGGACATAGCAATTTCCTCAAAGCTAGTTTTTATATATCAGTGTGCTCCCGAGATACCAAAGTGCTCTTTTCCTCTACGTCTGTTCCCACAGAAGTCTGAGGCAACTTCTTTGAATCTCAGGGCAGCATCTTTGAAAACTTACTCCCTGTACTACTTTGAACACAAGCGGGTTAAATCCAGGCTCAGCACTTATTTTATACCATCATATAGTTTTTTTCTTTCAAAATCAGTCATTTAACTGAACAAAAATCCAAGATGCCTAAATATAATGGGATTAATGGGAACGTCCCTTTATTTTAATATTCTGNGCCTTCATAGCTTAATGCTCAGCCACCTCCTTGGGACTCTTTCATGTTACTTAGACATAATGGCCTCACTTCAGGACATAGCAATTTCCTCAAAGCTAGTTTTTATATATCAGTGTGCTCCCGAGATACCAAAGTGCTCTTTTCCTCTACGTCTGTTCCCACAGAAGTCTGAGGCAACTTCTTTGAATCTCAGGGCAGCATCTTTGAAAACTTACTCCCTGTACTACTTTGAACACAAGCAGGTTAAATCCAGCACTTATTTTATACCATCATATAGTTTTTTCTTTAAAAATCAGCCATTTAACTGAACAAAAATCCAAGATGCCTAAATATAATGGGATTAATGGGAACGTCCCTTTATTTTAATATTCTGCATTCTAAACAAGTTATTGAAGGGGCTGAACATGGTTACTCTGGGTGAAAGAAGCTGCTGGTAGCAGGCAGCAGCTTTCAGCCCTGGGAAAGGAGCAATCTCCAACCTTGCTAAAAGGGGCTACTGTGGAATTCAGGATGCACCATACACACAGCTTGTCATAAAACTCTTCAGATCATCAAGCTCTGCCTCTCCCCTAGAACAAACAATTCTCTTTGCATTTCTTGTTGCTCTTATCGAAGGTAAATAGGCTGAGCATTTCATAGTGCTGTAGGGTTTTTTGAGGATATTCTTAAAAGACCTGGCCAAGACAGAGGACCCCAGCCCAGGGAGGAGAGTCTGCTCACTTTACAGTTTTGCAGAACAGAGGGGGATTTTTAAGCTAACACATTGTGAAAGGCATTTCTTCTTCACATACTTTGGAGAGGTAGATTGATACTAAGCCAAAACATGCATATCTATGGTTTTATGACCATTGTAAATAATTTCAGAATCTGATTGGTTATCATAAATTCAATATTGCATCCTTCCTAATTAGCAAATTTAACAAAAGGGAGCCAAAAAAAGGCACATTTAACTCATGATACTGAACTCCTGGTTTTTCCTTGCCTTTTTATGGACATGTCACCCAGCTGATGGGTCAGGCATTCCCACCCGATGTCCTACTTTCAGTTTGTAGTAATATGTCTTAGGAACCCATGCATTAAATAGCACAGCTAATACCTACCATTAAATAAAAAGCCAAATACCTTCAAAGTTTTAGCTTAAAACTAACTGTGGTAACCTAAAATCTTTGAAACTTTTTTTTTTCCTTCTTGTGACCTAACTTTTGGGAACTCAGCTGCACACTCCTTTCAGTGCATTTTACTCTGATTTCCCTGGATTTGAGATACTGCCTACAGTATTCTTACAAGCAATACTATGTTTTAATCACCATTTACTATTCTCAACCCTAATCACCTTCAGCAAGGTATTTTTAGGGAAATTACCTCATCTTTTTTTCCCCAACAGTTCTGCAGTCCACAGAAAGGAAAATTTTTCTGTAGTTTGTAGAGTTACATGATGGAGGGAGAGGGCTTTTCTGAGGTGATGATCATTACATACAAGTCCCAAAAACTTTCTGACTTACCCAGCCTCCTTTCTCTCCAGTTCCCCAAGAGCAGATTCTTTGATGCTTAAGGCTGGAGCAAGCTGTAAGTAGCAAGGACCCCTTCAGAACTAGCAAATATCAAGTTTGTGATGGATTCTTTTTTACAGACATAAATAAGTAGTTAATAATTTTGCGTATTTGTTCCAGTATAACTGCAGGGTTAATTCAGTAACTGTACTAAAGTTAATTCTGAAATACACCACTGTAGCTGAGGCAAAGATCTGACTCTGTTTCTTGATGATGTAACCCTGATATAGAACGTAATGTAAATGTAATGTAAAAAACTTTTAAAAAAATCTAAAAATCCTACAGTATTTCTGCAAGGATATAAAAAATGAAAAGTGAAACGTGTCTTTAAAAACCCACTACTGTACTCCTTGAGTAGTAGGTTGAAATTCACTGGCTTTGTTTCACATTTATGCAGGAGTAGCAGAAATTAGAATCTAGTTTGTTGTGCTTAACCGCAAAGGGGTAAGTGGAGGTATTTAGTAACAAATGCAAATACAGCTTCTCCAAATTGCACAGCAAGGTTCTGCAGCTGAAAATAAAACCTGAAGATAGTGTTAGAATGAAAGGTTTGAACATTTAACAGGACAATTCTCTCAGATTTTCACCAGACAAAATAAGTTTGGAATATGTTCTGTGAATGCTCCACTCTGGCCCAAATCGTGCAACTCCTACTTGGTGGAGGTAATCCAGCTGGGCTAATAGGACTCATCTCACAGATTCATGCATTGGAATTAGGCTCCAAATGCAGTTAGAATTTGTGGCACAAAAGTCTTCATGGTGCTGATTATTCTTTTAAGAAATCCTCAGTGTGTCAACAGGAATGCAGAGCACATCTCGGGTTGCATCATTAGCTTCAGTTTCAGGAATTACTAAAATCCCCTAAGCTGCAATTTGTTATGATTCTCATTCTTGGGAAATCCTTTAAAGGGCCTGTTAAAGTAATTAAGCCGGTGTCCTCGATTTAATCTTTAGTGCTGCCTGGCCAACATTGAGTCACTGCAGTCTTCTAGGTCAAGCAGGAAGAGAATTGACGTCATTGCAAAACGCCACTGCGTAAATTTCTCTGAAAAAAATGGCAGCCAAGTGTACACAGTTGGATAATCAGATGCAGTGAACAACACCCTGCCCAACAGGTGAGCTTGGGGAATTTGGCACTTCAAGGCTGAACCCCATGTGTCCTCATGCAGATGATAAAAAGTTCCACGATACACTTTCTCCGACATAACATATTTAGCAGACTTATCAAGATGTTTCCTCTGTCCAGAAAGTCAACCAGCCTATTAGGAATGATAATTTGGCACATGATATGCTCGAGGGACAAATAAGATAAGGGATGTTTCATACAAAGGGGCTTCCACTACTAGTCAGTTATGTCAATCTGCAGCTAAAAACAGAGCGGCATAAAAATAAACTTTAACTCTTCACCCTGGGCAAACTCTTTCTGTAACAAAATAATCATGGCTTAAACAGGCACCAGGAAAGACAGACACAGCTCTCCTCAAAAATCACCAACAAGCATCTAAGCAGGAAGCTGCATTCTAGATATTTTTCCCACTCAACATTTAACATTTTCAAATTCTGGATGAATGGGATCAGGATCACATGGTTCAGACACCCCAGGTTTCTCAAAATCTGAAGACCCTTCAGACCAGAACTGTTCCTGTTTGGAACTCATTTTTAGAAAAGTCACAAACAGGAAGTACATGTGCTGCTGTCCAGAAGCAAATGGAGGGAGAATAAAGCTGTGTTCAGGCATACACTAACCTTGAACCTTATCCTAGTGACTTGTACCTGCCCCAGCATTAATCAGAAGACTTTTCTCATGACTATCAAAAGCCCACATCCTTGCAGTGATCTAATGAATCAAAAATACACCTAGCGCTGGCCATCCATAATCTTCACACTAATCCATGAGAATAGCCTCACTGCAGTCCAGAAATCCTTCCCACAGCAAAAATTAAAATAGCACATGTTTCTTCTCTAAGTGTTAATGGTTCTAGTCTTCCCTTTATCTCTAAGAATTTTATCGGACTAGATACAAACTTAATTTTGTTGGGGTTGCCCTAAACCTAAGTCCAAACCTAACCCAAAACCCACATACAGGATACTATCACAGGATTATTCAATTCATTGTTCACTCTACTTCCCCCAATAAGACCAACAGTACAGCATGCAGTAACAACCTCAATTTTTCATTCTTGTTTTGCAGACATTTTAAACTAACCATAAGTCAGTGGTAACCCAAGGACTTCTAGCTAGAAGAAATCTTCCCCTGTCAGCACACAGAGGATCTGTGACTCCAGCAGGACCCAGCACAAACATACATCTTCCATACTTAGCTCCAAGAACCTTACTCCAGCCCTAGCTTGAACTCAAGATATTTTTAAACTTGCCTTAAAATATTCTCACCTGTCACAATGAACCTTCATCCTAACTCTAGGGCTTGTATGATCCAACAGTGAACTCTCTTTGCCTTCGAGATACTCAAGGGTAAGGCTCAATCATCATGGGTGACACTGTGTAGCTTGCAGCATAAACAATGATACAAAAAACACACTTCAAACCCCATAGTTCTGCTAACCCCTGCCACCATCCTTATAAACAAAACCAGGCTACAGTTTAATCTTGGAGTTAGAGTTTGTACCCAGGACAGAGCTGATTTTTTTACTGGATGTGCAAAGCTATGGGAGTAGGATAAAGAACGAGACAAAAAAAAGGTAAATTACTTCTGCTGAGTTCTGTCACGAATCTGAGTTCACTGTGCTGTAACAGTTAGCATTCTGTTACAGCTGGGCATAATGAGAGATGAAAAGATCACTTTATCACTGAATTTTACAATACCTAGAGGAGTGTGATGAGGGCAGGCACCAAGAGAGATGCTTGAAGTGGATAAGATGCAGACTGATGCTGAAACAACCAGCACTGGCAGGGCTGGGCTTAATGGGCTAGAAAGGGGGTTGGAACCAGCTGGAGCATAAGGTGTTGTGTAAGGCCCAGCAAAGATTGGAGGCAGTAGCAAAGGGCTTCAAGTTTGTTAACATGGAGTCTGTCAATCATGACACAAGCTTGAGTTAAGTTTAGTATTGGAGAAGGATGCTGGATTTAGGGTAATAGGAATGACAGAGCTAAGGAGGGACAGATTGAGGGCTGTGATTACCTCAAAGGTAAAAATGGATTAAGATTATAGTTTATGATTATGACAAAGTAGTTACATACAATTATAAAACTACCCAGAATATCTTTACAGCTAGGGCTGGAGGCAATAGTTTTGCTTGCTGAGCCAAGTACATTTCCAAGATTCACTGTCTGAGCTTCCTATTAGAAACCCTGCAGCTTTTATTGAATCCAGCAATAAAACTAGCTCTAGGGTTGTTATCTTAGCAGTACTGTCCTGAGCCCTACTCCTCACTTCAAGACTTGAGTTTTAATTGCACCATCGAGATTTCTAGTAATCACAGGACTAACTATAAAGGAATTTACACTGCTCTATATAACACTATTGTTATTGCTAGCTCTGCAGGCTTTGCAAGACCCAGCAATAAAGCCAGCACTTCTTTGCCCCCCACCCTGAAGGAAGACACCTTCCCCAGACAAAATGTTGGCCTTGCCTGTGCTGCAGTGACTCACACCATCAACAATAAGCCAGTTGCCTCTGCCTGCTTTGGCCCTTATCCTCTTGATGCCAGTCTTGCTCTTTCTCAATGTCAAAGCAGTTCTTAGAGTGCTCCAGGCCATGGAGTAAAACCAAACATTTCCACCTTGACTTTGTTTCTGCCTCACTTTCACTCTTAATTTCCTGGTTTTTAGCTCCTCCCCTCTGACCTTCACCTCTCCACCATTCCCATCACACCACATTGACATAATATGCACAGTGGAGCAGCAGATGAGTTAGGTTAAAGGATGTTCAGTACACATGTTTGGCAGCAGCTGGCTTTGCCTCTTTCTTCACTTTCTCCATCTCTCCTATCTTGAGGAGATGCAGGGCAACAGCTCTCCCAGCCCCACAGAGCCCACAGTTTGCCCAGGGGATGCTCTGGCTGGCCAGGAAAGGTGACACAGTCAGGACTTCAAGACATTTTCTCAAAGGTCAAGGGGGAGGAGTGACTCCTTGTAAGACTTTTGGGGTAGAATCAAAGGGCCCAGTGAGTGGGGGAGATTGGAGCAAACCCTGGCAGCCCCAGTGCAGCAGTGGCTTCAGGTACCCAGGGAGGCAGGCAGGGCTGGGGACATCATGCTGTCTTGATCATGAAGGACACAGAGAACAAATCAGCTGCTAAATCTACATGTCTTCATCAAGCTGCAATGTGGAGCTTTGGGAAGAGGACACAAAGTTGCTGGAGGCACAAGGGTCTTTTGTCAGTGGAAGGGAGTGCTAGGTACAGGGAAGGCTAGAGGTGCAAAAACAGGAGCCACAAGCAGACATGTATATATATGCAGGGAGAAGAACTGGAAAGTGAGGAGGGGATCCATGGTCTCTAGAAATGAAGATCACTGACTGTAAAGTTTGTATTTATCTGGTTCAGGGGAATCTAGAGCACAAGTGACCAGCACTGAGGTTTCTGATCCGCCACAGGCATCCTGAGCAATTTCCGGATTTCCCTATGCTATATGTGCACAGGAGTTAGTTTAAATGATACAGGATAACCTCCTTCAGAAAATAATGTGTGAAAGAGTTAAAATAAGATTTTCAGGGGCTCAGGTGAATTGTAGCAAATGTTACAGTCATGAATCACCCCATTCCATTTACTTCTGGATATGAGAACATTTTTTAATGAGCCCTAATATGCAGTATACACCTCTATGGGACTTTTCAATCAAAGAACTCCACAGAGATTTTTCAGCTTTGGTGAAGAAATTATTCAAAACAGCTGAGATTTAATTTCTATTGCCTCTACTCAAATAAGACAGCTGAAAAACAATGAGTCATATGGTATATGAAACATGTATCCCTGGTGATGTTCTTCAGCAGTACCAAGCAGTTCTTTTACAAGGAGATACCTGATTAGTTGTTGTTTAGGTGGACTTGGGCTCTTATAGTTCAAACAGGTTTGACCCAGTTGTCTTCAACATCCAGTACAAGGTGAAAGCATTGTAAAACCTGGGCATAGTGAGTTCTGGACCCTTATCCCAGTGTGCACCAGAAGACAGGAAAACTGAAGATGACTGCGGTAATAATAAAGGCATCTGTGTAAGAAGGTGTGACATAGAGCTGGTGAAACCCAGCACAGAGGGTGGCTGAGATTTGTGCTACTATTTCCCTTGATCTGTGGGAAACCATGTTGTAAACCACTGTAAATTAGTCTCATCTTTAGATGAGATTGTACATGATTGTTTAACAGAGATGTCTTAATTTTCAGGAATAACCCCTATACTTGGAAAAAATAGTGCCCAGGGAACAAAAAGAAACACACCCTTTTTAGTGGGACTTTAAGCCTTCCAATCAAAGCTAATGAGTCACAGTGTCCAGCACTGGTGCCTCAGCTTGTTGGCTCTGCAGATCAATCCACATCCCCTGTGTCTACCACCTCCCCAAGCACCTAATTTACATGCCAATGACTTTTGCCCTCTTTAGCCACAGGTAATCAGGCTGCCCGGTAACTGAAAGGGATGTCTGTTTAAATGTCTAGCCTATGTTTTTCACTATCAAAACTGTAAATACCCACCATCATTTTAAGGCACGTTAGGAGGGGAGGGATAAGCGAGAGTTCTTACAGAACCACCAGAAACAGCTGTAAAGCTTGAGCTACTCAGTCTCTTAACCACAGCATCAAGATTATCAGCAAATGTAAGCAATGAATGAGCTCCCAAGAACCATGAGTGAGATCTTCTGCTCAAATTTTGAGCCTAGATTCTCATTTTCATTTCCTTAAGGCTTAAGGACAGCAAATCTGCTTCCAGGAGGTTTCATTTCACAGCATCCACTTTCAGTTTCCATCTCCTCTGTTAACTGTATATTGAGGCACATATGCACTTCCTCTTCCCCCTTGCGTTTGATCAAAATCACGGTCATTCTGACCAGGCTTTTTAGATCATTCTGGTGGTTGATTGGCTCATCACTCACCAGCAATTACATCTCCTACTGCGTAAGTTTCCCTCCTTGAAAGGTTACTCCTGGCATTCCTTCTCCAAGTGCTGTTCAAACTGCCTCCTTCAGGTAGCAAGAACAGGCATGTACAAAGGACAAGCACGAACTTGCTCACTGTCCTTCTTTTCTTCTGTTCCCTTCCCCCGTTAGCACAGCACTTCGCAGTGGCAGACAGAAATCTGAATCATAAACCACTTAGCCCTTGGGAAGAATTTGTATCAGATGAGCTAAGTAGTGTTTATCTTTAATTATACCCTTAACAAATACAAGGAACAGTCTGGCCATCATATGGATTTGGTCTTCAGAACAGCAGCATCTCAACACTTCCTCCAGCTAGGAAATATTTTTCCAGTTGAATTAGTCTCCAGAAATTGCCATAATTGTTATATGCATTTTATATGAAAAGCACTTCTATTTTCAAAGTTTTCTTTAGATTTAGGAAATAGTTAACAAAACTCCTAAAATCAGCTGAACAAGTGGACAAGCACATTTCTTTAGTTTAGGTTTTCGTAGGATGCACTGGCAAAATTTGAAAGAGCAGGCAAGCTCTCGATAGAGCAGGTGAGATTATAGAAGTTATAAAGATGGCAACTTTGCCTACACAGGGCAGTTCCAGCTTAAGAAAGAAACCAAAGTGGAACAAAGGGGTTTTGGTGCAAACCTTTGCAATTTGTCATCACTGTCACCTGCCATAGTACTAGAGGAATGCCAGCCATGGGCAGTCACTGTGGAAAGCCTCTGCTTGACTGGCAGAGTACATTATGTACAGTCAGGATACTGCATCCTGGATTCTCATACCTTGGCTGTCAGCCTATGGTAAAAGGAGGTGCTCAACTGATTGCTAACAACAAACAATACTTTCAGATCTTTAATGGCTGGTAGACAAAGTATAGTATGTTCTGTAAGTTGCATTTTTCATTTGAAAGGAGAAACTGTCCAAGCAGGGCATATAAGGTACACACAAAAGGAAACTTGGCAAAACCAGGTCATGTTCAGACAGCTCCACGTTTCAGCTACACCTCAGCACTATTTCAGTGTCACTTAAAGCATCTGACAGTGACAGTTTCAAAAGCTACTAGTTATCAATTAATAGCATTGATTCAAGAAGCCACCTCGGCTTTAGGGCAGACAGTAAGTAAGCCTGTTAGAGATCTAAATAAAGTAGATTAATGAATACAACTGTCTGTCACATGTGCATTGTGTGCAACAAAGGTAAATTTAAGTTGAGCTAAGGATGTTTTAAGAGCAAGTGTGCAAAGCTGAGCTTCTGAATAGGTATTATGTCCTATCAAGGACTCATTGTTTCGCAGATCCTATATCTAACAATGCCTCATTGTGAAGGCTCCAAAGATCAGTGCATTAAATACCAGTTTTTCAGACCCCTTCACATTTTCGGTGTCTTCCAGTGCTGCAAACACTTGGATATTCTTGCCACACTCACACCTGTATGTGCACCCAAGAGCTGTGTCTACCTTATTCTGTGAGAGGGACAAATGGCTTGGATCAATGGCTTCAGCTCTTCAAGATTTTTATTCTGTCCCATTCCACAGAAATTTCCTTTTTGGGATGCTGTGAAAAAAGAGAAATCTGGATTTCATGAGTGATTCTACCTGGATGGCTACTTCAGGCGGAGACCAGGAGAAATATCTCAGTGCAAGGCCATGGATTAACATGCATTTACACATCCAGGCAGTGAGTGCAGCTGGAGGGAGGATATGGCGTTCTATAGGAGGAGGGATTCCATTTGATCATACTCCAGGAGGAAGTGGCTTTATGCAATGCTGTCACAGGCACAGGGAGACAAGTACCACTTCCTTGCTGACGACTCAAGTATGTGAAAATCCTGCAATCTAATTACCAAGAATGAGTGGAAGACTGATGACAGAATCAACACCAGAGAGGCACGGTGGTGCAGAAGTGCCAGATGAGAGATCTCCACACCCCTACTGAGGAGAAGGTGAGACCTAGCTCTGGGTTTGTAAAACCAGTGTAATGAATTGCAGTAAAAGTTTCACTCTCAACAATTCCAACATGAGATATGCTCATGGAGCAGATCTCTCACATGGGTGGTGGTAGTGAGGTGCCAACAGCCCCCCCAACCATTAAGGTTAATTAAAATAAGGACCTGCATTTTCCTTCTGGCACAGCCCCCCCCCTTGGGGGGCAGGCTGGAGGAGGAGGAAGGCAGAATGAAGGGAGTGTATGGGAGTCAGAGGGGTGGTGGTAGTGTGAAGGGGGAGAAGATCTTTGAAACCACTATTTGGAGATGATAGGGTTATGGCTCTGACAGCCCTCTAAACCCCTGCACAGGTACAGACAATCAGGTTGGTTTCAGAGACAATCAAAATCATTGCTCCTTTAGCTGGCCAAGAAAGGTGAAGGATTTCTTACATAAATGCTTATAATGCCCCAGCCCTGCCACCAAAAGGAAACAGTTAATAAATGCCATAAGGCAAGTCTGGCAGCAAAATTTCTGTGGGTTTGCCTCCCTGGATAGTTATTTTCAGTTTTATATTTTCAGTTTTATATTCACATTTTGCAAATGTGAATCCCTGCTCCAGCCTCATGACACCAACACACTGGCATCATAATGAGAGGAAAGATTACACTTCACTTTTGTCACTGAAGAGCAAATCATTGTGATGACAATTTGATGCAACTCTGATCAGATCTGAGCTCAGATGGGTTTCTGAACAGCTTTTGCTGCATACAGCAATAATAAAGACATACTTTTAATTAAAATCTGTACAGTTTGTACATGCCTGAAGCTCCTCCATAACACCTGAAAACTGGTGAATTAAGTATCATAAATTCTTGCATGTGTCGGACTTGCTATTTTCAAGCATTTTTAGAGACTGAGGAGGGTGAGGGTCTATCTACATAGATGTACAATGAAGTTCAAAAAGAGCACCTGTAAAGCACTAGAAGTCGATGTAGAACATGGTCACATCAGCTGTGAAACCAGCCTTATTAGACCACAGTTATGGTTAAAGATGTCTTCTTCGTTTGTGTATCACTTGCTCCCGTGCTAATTTACAAAGCCCCTCCCTTCTAGGAAACCTTCCCAATCCAGAAAATCCATGCAGTAGAGCTAATGCCAATTTCCCCTTTCTCCACTCCCAGCAGCCTTAGATTAGCATGAAGAAGGAAAAAGACAAAATATGTGAACATGTCTCTGTTCAAATGTAACAATCCCCAGAACCCAAATGCTTCTGCCTTGATTTTACTTCCAAATTATAACCAGGGAGAGATCTGACTCTTAAATTGATCCCAGGGTGATGTAACATTTAACTTAGGTGTCAGCTCTGAACTGGAGTTTAAAATTAAATGGCTGTTAAGCTCTGCCAGTCAGCCAAGGTTTTCCAGCTTGGGCTTGCTTAGAGCAGTTCTGACTGTAACTTTAATTCTGTCGACACAGAAACACTCTCTGCTATGTCTTCCCATGGCTTTCAGTGGCCCTGAATTTCTGGCACTCTCCTCAAAACTGCAGGGTTTTTATCAGATTAGCTGTAACTGATCTTGATAGCTACTCAAACCTAGTTATTTCTTGAATTCATTGCTTGGAGATCAAACATTACATCACAAGAACTTAATCCTTTTCCGAATGAAGCCAAGGACAAAACTCCCATTAAGTTCAGTGTGTGCAGGATATGCCCATAAATCCTTGAAAAGCCAAGTGTCCAATTTTCAAATTAAAACATAATGAACTAAATAGTCATGGATTTGAAGGCTGCTAGATATTGCATCTTGCATGAGATTCTACAGCTGGGTTATAGGCACTATTTAAACTTTGATGCTCTGAGGGAGGGTCATTTGCTCGGAGCTCCCATCATTATCTATCAGGCCAGTACACAAAACACACAATGGAAGTGATACTGCCCTGACTGCAAACAATGTCTTTGTAAATCTTCAAACAATTTCTTTGTAAACAACTGATCAAGGCTAATTACGTTTTCTAATCTGAAATGGTGCTGTGACATTGTTTCAGGTAACACATGAATCATGCTAAAGGGTTTTCCCCTGCTCAACGCAGGCTGCTTTATCTCAGCCAGCTCTACTCTAGGATGGAGATCTAAGCCTGATGAAGCATTGTACTGGCACTGCAGGTAGTGGAGCCACTACCTGCCCCCAAAACTCCTCCAGCCCATGGCTGCTGTTAGGCAGCCAGCTTGTCATGTAATTAAAAAACCTGATGAAATAGCAGAGGTGCACCTAATGCCTCGTGATCCCAACTCATTCCCTGGAGGAGCTGAGGTGTCAGATAGGACAGCCTTGTTGCATATCTGAATGATGCTGAGCCCAGGTGAGAGAGCTACAGCCTCGCTTGGTAGGAGAAGGCAAACACAGCTTTGATGACTTTGCACTTGCTAATGAACACAAATGACCTAAAACACAATGAGTGTGTCTCCCACCACCTTTAAGCCAAGTTGCAATGTAATAATGTGGCTGCCAAATCTTCGCCACTGCGTGGGATTGTATTAACAAACTAGTCCAAGTTTATTACACAAATAATGAGTAAATACTTGTTAAAGCAGCAGCTCTAGCTCTCAGGTTTGTTTGGGTTTATTTTTAACAGCAGTTACAATAGAAAAACTGCAGTATGACCTATCCCTGCAGTATTCTTTTATTCTTCAGTCTCTTGTCATAGGTGCAATCTGTACACTGCTTAATTTTTGTTATCATTGCCTTGGATATCTACCAGCTATGATTGTCATGATTAAATCAGTATTAACTTAATTACAAAGGGCTTTACTCAAGATAAACAGTAAAGAAGTGATCCATAGCAGTGAGAATTGCACTGCTGAGGACGTCTAGCAAAGGCCCTTCAGACACTCTGAGCTATCTTTTCTCCTCACAGAAGTTTCTTTTTTCTTCTTTTTTTTTAATTTTAATCCAGATGTGTTGTTTTTGTCAAATCCAAGAAATAAGATCAGTCTGTCACCTCCAAGACTCATCCTTGAGGACAACTCCATTAATGCTTTTGTCCATGGTTTCTCATTACCACCTTCAGCAGCTACATTTTACTCTTCACTCCAGACTCAATGCCACTGGTGGTCTGTCATGAATCAGATACTGAAGGTTTCCCTAATTTCCTCCTCCCAGTGACATGAACAAAGGACATCAAGATCTGGCACACTTCCCACATTCATCTCCTGCTCTAAGGTATTCCTCTCTTCTGCAAGATGAGCACACAATCTATGAGTTAATTCAAATGGAAGGAACCATTTATCTCTTCTCATTTCTCTTTGGCCTTGCAGCTGTTGAGTTGTGATTTAGATGTTGAATCTGTACCACTTGAAATCAGCAGCTGAACTCCCATAGAGCTTAATGAAAATATCAGAACTTTTCTAATTAGGACAGTAATCATATATTGCTGACACAAAAGCAGATGATCTAGTCATTTAAAAAAAATCAAGTAATTCTACACATTTTTGAAAGTACTGTTTAGCAAATATACCTGAGTCATGCTTAAAAAGATAGCAGGGGACAGTATTTCAATTTAAAAACTAAGAGTTTTCTAGAAATTATGCAGGTTTTTTGAAAAGTTTAGGACTTAAACTAAGTTTTCAGAGACTTATATATCAAACAGCCTGTATGTTCAGCTGTTTGATAGAAAACCTACGGCAAACCACTCTCTGTTCTCCGGGGAGAAGCCTGGAAGAATTTCCATCAGATGAAGTGTAAAAGTCCTGGTTTTCCTCAAATCCTGTCCTCAATAGACTCAATTAGTGTTCTCCCGAATACTATCAACAGAAAAGGAGACATGGCACTCGGTACAAAATTCAGAGCTCTGGGGGGGGGGTTATGCCATCTGTGCTTAGAAGAAAATACTTCCAGATGGTGAGTATTTCTGAACTTTTCATGCACATGTGTCCAGTCATTTGTCTTGTTTTCCAGTAGCAGGAGGAAGACCTGTTATTACACCCTTTCATAATTTCAAGAGCTGAAATAGGATCCTCTTTATGCCACTTTTCCACGGGATGATACCAGAAAAGTTAGGATGAACTAGCTCATCCTAAGGTGACAATTTCTTGTATGCCATTTTTTTGTATGATAATTCTTATATGGCATTTCCTGTATGACATTCTTTGTATTTCTACTTGTGTTTCTTATGTAAATTTTACCCAATTATTAAATACTTTCTCCAGAGGCCTCAAAATAATTTATGTATGTCCTTCTACACACCAGTAGTTTCTTCGTTTTGCCCAGTGGGGCAGCCACTTGTCATGCTTTTTTTGTCCTAGCATGGAACAGTTGGTTTTTCTAAAGGAGTTAGGACTAACTTCACCTGTGAAGCACCTGATGAATGTTACCTAAGAATAACCACTTATATGGAGGTTGATTTAAAGCACAGAGATTCTGTGGTTAAGATAGCCAAAGTTATGGGATACAGGCTAGTTTCTTGTCCATGGGGCTCTGGCAAAGGTCAGACAGTTAAAACTCAAAGACAAATACAGAGAGAAGACCTTCCCCTGTGAAAGGGATGATGGTTTTGCAGATGTTGCACACACTGTACCTTCTGGTGGACAGAATCCAGATGAACCCCTTGCAACCCTGCAGGCTGGAGACTGGCTGAGGAGGGAGCAGCTCTGCAGAGCAGGACCTGGAGTGGAAAAGCTGTTGATCCTGAGTCAGCAATGCATCCTTGAGGCAGTGAAAGCTAAAGCACATGTCAAGCTGCACTAGGCCAGTAGTTTGGGAGAAGTGGCTGTTACCTTCCAATAGGCACTTGTGAGGCCATATTTAGAGTACCATGTCATATCTCCTTTTGTGTTACCCTGATGAAGTCCAGTGGAGGAACACCAAGACTACAGGGCATAACATTCAAGGAGGGTCTGAGGAAAACAAGCTGTTCTAGACCAGAGAAGAAAAAGCTAGAGGTACAAGGGAACATGACCATGGTCTTCAACTGCTTAAAGGGGTGCTACAGACAAGATGGAGCCAGGCTTCTCATGGAGGAAAGAGCAAGAGGCAATGGCCACAAGCTGCTTCCCAGGGAAATTCTCAGCAAGTATAAGAAGGAAAAATAGATAAATCAGGTAAGAGTGGTTAAACCCAGATAGAGGGTCCGGGGATTCTCCGCCCTCAGATATTTTCAAAACTTGATTAGACAAAGTTTTGAACACCCTCATCTGGCTTTGAAGTTATCCCTGCCTGGAGCAAAGGGTTGGACTAGATGACCTCCTGGGGTCCTTTCCAATCTAAATTATTCTGTGATGCTATAAATAAGGTAAAGGTTGCAGGGAAAAGGACCTAAATCAGACTCAGGAGTGGCATGAGTCTTTCCTGTGTTAAAAGGAGAGAACAAACTTGCAGGCTGTTGCTACTGCTGACCTCTCAAGGGCTGGATGATTGAAAATCACTCCTGGATGCAATGGAGCGTGTGTTCCTGGCACAGCGTCTGCATTGAGCCATTCCCAAGTTTCTCTAAAGCAGTGGCCTTATCTGGGTGGAGCCCTGTCAGTCAGGCATTTTTTCCTTCAATTTTGCCTCACCCCTTGCCATTACTCTGTGTTAAACCCAGGTTGTTAGAAGAACCAAACTGCCACACTCCAAGAGTGTGTTTTTTGCAGGAATTTAGTTTTTTTAAAATACTGTTTTGATTTCTTGGGAATTAATTAGTACCTTTGCTGACACAAGTGTTGCACAGATAAAATTACACAGAATTTTCTAACATGAGTTAACTATCAGTTATCAAAATGAAACAAATGGATATGGACTGTAAATATTCTCCTCTCTTCATTTTGGCTAAAAAATTTCTACTTATGATAACTAAGGAGCCATACATTTAATTTTCTTATATGACTTCAGAAACTAATAGGCTGGAATGATAATATTTTTCATGTAAACCAGTGGAACATATACTCTAATAACCACTGAAAAAATGTTCTGATACATTCCTTAGAAAAGTTTTACTCCACTGCCAGCCACTCACTTGGCACACAAAACCTCCCTAACATGTAGTGAACCAAAATGTTTTACAGTGATTTATACAGAGAAACCAAAATTGAGTTTGGTTTTCAGACTAGTTGTGTTTTATAGGAAAAAAAATATTTTCAACAGACAAATAAATCTATCTTTTCTCAGCAAAAAGTACTGGAGTTTCAGTTTTTCACCTGACCTAGAGTAACTTTGTACACGCAAGTAGTTCTGGTAGTGTGGCTGCTCAGGCGCTGAAGTTGTTTTCTGCTCCTGTTTCATAGAGATGGGACCTATAAGAAGAGTAACAGTGTGTGGCAACAGTGACAAGACAAAGCTATGACTAATAAACTCAATAGACATTTTAGAATCATAGATGTTTCACAGTCTGTTTAAAGCCTCCAGATTTTCATATTTCTAAGCTCCTCATTTGTAGACTTCCACTGTAGAAATGCTATTTTGTGTTAAAGTCTTGTGTTAAAATCTTACATTTCCTTATATTCAGAGTGTGGTGTTGGCATGCCACACTTAGTCATTTTTGCTTATAGAAAAAAAAAGTCGAGAGAAAGGCATAAGAACAGGTTTATGAAGGCAAACTCCATCATCTTGGCCTGAAACACTGCCTGTTGGCCCAGGTGGAGCTCTAACTCTGAACACCCAGACTGGAGATATCTTTTGAGGACTGAAATGTCACACCTGATCTGTCCAGTCTGTGGGGAAGGAAGCTCAGATCACACCACTGTGCAAATGTGAGATGCCTTTCCCCTTAGCACACCAGAGCTGAAACCAAGCCAGCATCCAGTATGAATGTGGGCATACGTTGTGTGGATGAATGACAAACTGAATCTCAGGTAGGCTCAGCTCAAGAAACAGCCTTAACTGTCAGCAGAAGTAGCCTAAAGCTGGTCAAAATCTGAAATAGGATTAGCAAGTGTGTCCTCTGTTCAGCAGAAAACAATTTTATTAACTTAATTAGAATCCTTTCTACTAAATCACTTTTGTTTTCACCTTGATTTATGTTCTATTTCTTACTCTAGACTTTATGCTATTTTTTGTAGGTAATTTCTTACTCTCCAAAACACATTAAAGTGAGCAGGTTGAAACAGAAAATCATCCTCTTCATTCCCAAGGGGACCCAGCTCTTAGCATTTTATTGGCCTTTAAAACTGGGAACTCAAAAAAACATGCAAACTTTACATGTGATAAGGCATGGAAAGGAAAGACTGCTAAAGTTAGCTCTCATGTCCCCAGCTCTTGCCTAAGCAGACACCAGTGTCCAGCAAATCACCCAGACTGCAGTGCATGCTGCCACTTTCCCTTCCTTCTGCAATGCATGGCAGATTTCCCAGTGCTTTCAATAGGAGCCATTTTTGACTCAAAGCCGGCAAGCTTGGAAAAAAAAATTAAAAATAAAGCCAGAGTATTTTTAAGACTTCGTGTGCTAGAACAAAAAGCGTGTCAGAGGCTCTATATCAAAAGTGAAAACTGAGGTTGGGACTTCACTCCAGCTTCATGAGTACTTCTAACCTTTACACCAGTATACTGACCGGTTTCTTTAAATACAATAGAAACTCTGCCACTTTGAAGATAAGGCCTCACAGTGAGCTTAAAACAATAATTCTGTACTTTCTTTCCTGTTTCTAGATTTATTTTAAGTATTAGTATAAAATGTCAGAGTCTGATAGCAGCCAGATCAGTTTGTATAAAAATCGACTGCCTGTTTGTAGTATATTACGGGCTATATTTGACACAGGAAAGCACTTAATCATGAATGCTATCAGCCCACCACACCCATCTTTGTAAGTGCCTTATAAGCTAGATTTATCACCATGAACTTGAACTGGATAGAGACAAGTAGTAATGAATAATGCAAACCCCTTCTGGGGAGGTAGGGTTAAAGGTGTATAATCCACAGTATGACTGCCAGATTACAGTTAAGAAGCTGTGCTTGCACCTACCAACTCTCTTTCAATTTGGATTAATGCCCAGAGGACTAATCCCACTGGAGTCATCAGGTTCAGATAAACAAAGTTCAGATAAGAGAGAGGAGAATCTGTCTAAAATATATGATCTGCCATTTTGGGTACCTTATATACATCCGTTCATTGCATTTGCATGGCAGAATTGATAGCCCTTGAAAGGCTTAAATGCTACACATGAGGTTGAATTTTATGTCACATGTCTGATTTTTTATCTTTAACTTTTGAGCTCTAATGTACCACTTCTTGAGTGTGTGCACTTCAGAAACATCATGAAAAATTTACACATTACATAGGGGACAGGATCTTCCTGCTTTTCCCTGTTGAATCACACATGAATAATGCTCCCTCCTGTAGATGTTGCCCTTGTCATTGCCTAGAAAAAAAACAGTAGTGGAAGGAGCAGAGCCAAACAGCTTAGCTTCTCTCTTAGCTACCCTGTCCTGCCCCTCTTAACTCTTCAACTTATGCTAATATCAGTCCCTGGAGAAGGAAAGGATTCAAGTGGCTGACTCTCCTCTGGGCTGCTGCTGAAACCCTGCTCACTTCTTCCCTGCCACCCCTGAACTCTACACCAGCCAGTCCATGGGAGACAGGTGCAGCAGGCAGAGGGTTTTTCTCACTTTGGCAGAGCATGTCAAGAAATCAAAATCCTTATGAGAAAAGAAATGCTAAAAACGCTACCAGAAATGATGCCTTTTGTGGAAGCTAACTGAAGAGTGAGCTATGGCATTCACCTTGAGCGATGCTGTGGATATTAATATATTTGGGACATGCTCACTACTGAATATATAAAAAAGGAGTTCCTCTACGTAGTTATCATATTCAAGCCCTTGATATTTCCTTGATTGAATGAGAGGAATTTTTGTTTGGACTTTATTAGCATATTGGTCAAGCCTAGCTCAAAGACAAAGCTTTTTATCCTGTATATTCTCAAAAATGAAATTATATTTTTTGGAATAGTGCTAAACCCTCAGATGGTTTGCAAGTAAATGCACCAGCAGGACTGTTACACGTTTGAGAATCACTTCACTCTTCACAAACATCTTTAACTCAAACTTGCACAGGAATGAAGAGCACGCTGAAATATGTTTCAGGAGTTCAAGAGAAATGGTGAAATATGCAGACAAATACTCCTTAGCCAGAAGATTTGTTTCTCTCCAGCAGGAAAACATGCCTGCATCAAGAAAGACCAGTTTTTTACCTCATCACAAAGATGCTTCTGCGGATGGTGCCCATTCTGTGGTGCCAAAGGCCTTCTCCATGCTGGCTCAGAGGGCATTGTGCCACCTAAAGTACTGAATCACTGGTGCTTCCTGGAGCAACCACGGCATCCCAGGTGGCCCCACCTTGACATCTTGGGATGAGGTAATATGCTGCAAACTAAATAGAGAAAAAATCCAATGATTCAAATTTGAAAGGTTATGATATAGTGGTATATATTTTGGATTTCAACAAATAAAGGTTATTCTCACCTGGGGACATGATTCTTTCCCCTCCATGCAGAGCAGAAACACATCCATTCAATAACTTATTTCTGGTTGTTGCTGATAAATATTTTTTAAAATTAAATGAATATTCTCTTCAACTGTATAATTCTGTATACCTGGAAGAAATAAAGGGTTTGGTGCCAATTATGGTAAGTTTGAGCACTGAAAAACATCATGACACTAGGATGCGTGTCCTTTATACCCTCACTCTAGCCCTATCATTTTTAGTAAAAAAAATCATAAGGGATCATGCAAATTATTGACTTTTTTTTAAAAAAAAGGAGTTACATTTTCAGTTGAATTAGTAATTGCTAATTCATTCATCAGAGATAGTCACTGACAGTTAACAGATTTAGGCTCAAATCAAGGCACAGGAAGAGAAAAAAATCCATTAATGAGACACCATTGGTATTCAGGTCTTCATATTAAATTAAAGAGAGGAAAAACAAAATAAGGCAGATAGATGTACAGACCAATGAAGATCACAAGTCAGCTTGTGACTAACAAGTAGCTTCAGAAGGAGCAGAAGAGTTAAAACTTTGGACAATTTCATGGCAAATATAGTGAAAGCTCAAAAAGCAGTCAAATATAGAGACTTTGAAAGTCTGAGGACTCTACAACAGGCCTCATCCTCTAGGTTCTCCAAACCACTGCTTCAGAAAATAATTCACATATGATGCATTGTATCTGTAGGTACACAAAATAACAAAAACCACAGATAGATATCAGAAAATGAAGGCACTACTTGTAAAATGTTTTAAATTTGTTACTAAAACAATGGCAAATTAATGGATTCCAAATTAAATGCCAAAGTTCTGTTTGTTTCATACAGGTAGCATTAGAAAGTAGTACTAATCCATCCTAGTCCACAAAATTGCTGAGCCAGTCCAACCATTGCCCAGTCATGGATTCCTAATTCTGCCTTCCCTGCTGTGAGATACTTGTCAGGGTTTTGTGACCAGGTTTATTCTTACAGGTATTGCTGTGACCTACAATGATTGACACGGGAACAGAAATAAATTATTTTGTCTCATAATCACTTCTAGGGCTACAGAGATTGATTAGACCTCTTGATTTATTTTTTGTCTTTAAAGTAAGCTTGCATCACCTTTTGTCTGTTCTCCTTTGGTGTAGAAAGGGGATCGCTAAAATGTATCTCATTATGCTCCCCTAGAGAAACGGAACATCAGTTAGAAGGAGGTTTCACAACACAAATACCTGAGAGATCAGGGACCTGAAATGAAGATGGAGGAAGTAATTTCAAAACCCTTGCTTATATATTGGTGTTCTTACTTTCCACAGCTTTGCCAGACAATACTACAAAGAGCAAAGTCTTCACCTCTGCCCTGAGCAGTGTGTAATTCAAGAGGTGAAGCAATAGTGATGGCCTGAAAAGAGGAATGGAAACATCTCAGTAGATATCCCCACTGGCTTATGCACTGAATCTGGATGCAAAATACATATACAAGCCAAATCCATGCTATTGCCTGAACTCTGATGGCTGATGTTCTGCTAGCCTGCTCTGGTGTCTGCTCCAGGAAGTATACACCAAAGTCTACCAGCTGCTCCAGGGTCCTGGGTGTCCAACACCCACAAGATGGGACACTCACTCCCACTGCTCTGGTTCACGTGCTTTTATCCAACTGATCATCTAAGTCTCTCCAAACAGCAGCTCACTGACCAGCAGGAGGAACCCAAGTCCACTCACATGAGGGCACTGGCCAATCTACAGCTGCAGGAAAGAAAATGCTGGGAGAGGTCCTTCTCCAATGCCACCTGTCCAGGCTTTCATCCCCCAGCTAGAGGTGACAGTTGTCACTCTCTAGAGCAGTCGCATCCACACCTTCTTCTCAGAAAGACAACATGGGTCCTGGGGAACAGGCACATCCATTTGCATCTCTACAAAGACCCAACAAGAACAGCATGTGACTGGATGCCTACAGCTGTGTTCTTCACTTATGGTCTATCTGGGCTTGGGGATAGGTGTTATGAGGTGGGACTGCACTGCTCCTTTTAGCCACCTGCCCCCAGAGCACTTGTGATGGGCCTGCTCACATAGCCCTGTGCTCAACACACATGGGGTTAGCAAGGTCACCACAGTTGCCAACATTTTCTTGCTTCTATTCCTCTAAGAAGCACCTGCAGGGAGACATCATGCTTGGGTCCATCCTCTTTCTGGAGGTAAGTACAGAGGGAACAGGAGATGCTGTCTAACACTCTCAAAGCAGTAGTGTGCCCCACAGGAAAATCAAGCATTACAGTGGCAGGCTAAATGCACAAGACCGTTCTCTGCTGCTTCCCTGAATGCAAGCCAGCATTTCCAATGCAGGACAAGCAGCAAAGAGGGAAAAATCAAGTACACTTGGCTAAGAATTTTCAAAGTGGAAGTAGATCCTTATAAGTCTACTCAAATAGATGAACTCTGGTCCAGCACCAAGATGCATGAATAAAAAATGCCTTACAGATCCAGCTCAGGGTACTTAATGGCTGTCAGTAAGTAGAATTGGCCAGCCCTGCATCCTACAACTACATGGCCAAGAAATTTAGCATTCAGCTGTCAGTTGATGCTAATGATGGCAGAGATGGCTGGGTTATGTGCTGTACCTTTTGAGGAATCCTGACACTGCCCCAGTTGCAGAAATCAGAATCACAGAATCCTTTAGGCTGAAGAGAACCTTGAGACTATTGAGTCCAACCATTAACCTAATGCTACCAAGTCCACCACTAAATCCTTTCCATTTGGTTTCTCAGCTTTCACTCCTGTATTGTTATTTCAGCTAAGTCACAGAGTCTTCCAGGGTTAAGCAAGCCCCAAATTCCTGTTTTCATAAGCAAACAAAGAAACACAAATAAAGATGAAAAACAAACAAAGAAACAAAAATTTTAAGAGGAAAACCAGCACTACAGCACAGCCAAAGCAAAACACACACCCACGCTGCCTCCTACTTTGTGGTTGACTTTAAAGTCCTGTTGTGTCCAAATGCTGGAAGCTGTCTTGTGTTGGACTGTGCTCAGGGATGTGCCAGAGATTCCCTCTTACTCCCTTGGGTGAGATGTGAAGAATTCCTCATAGCCAGCATTCCTGCTGCACTGAGTCACTTTATAACTGAGACAATAACACACAAATCTTGTTCAAACACAGATAGACAAACACAGTGATTTTTTTCCTAATTATATAAATATAAGAATGTCCATTGGATAGGAAGCTTCCTGGCCAAAACCTGTACTAAAAATAGAGTGGTCTGTGTTCACCATCTGCAGTTAAGAGACCTACCTTGGTGTTCTTATCCCACCTTCCCAAGATTAATTAAGAGTACTCAAACTCACAGAAAATGCAGGATTTAGTAACCTGCTCATTTTTCCTAGAAACAGCCAGCAAAAGCACAAAACTCTGTTGTGTATTGTTCCTAAGTATATGACTACATGATCCTTTACCAGCAGCTTTAGAAGAACATGTCATCTTGTCTGAAGCATTTGTGCCTCAGTGGTGGGTAGAAGTAGAAACGTCTGAAGTGGGTTTTCTGGGGGTTGATGGGGCTTTTTTTGAGGTGATGAGTTGCAAACACAACTCATGAGTCAAAACTGAATATGGGTAACAAGTGGCCAAAATTCTATTTCCACTCTGAAGACATTACTAGAGATAGTAATGTTATCACTGCTGTCCTTCTGACTTTAATTTCAGGTTCTATATATCAGAAAACCTCAAAACCTGAGATGTTTGCAGAGTAAAATGAAATTAAAGAGAATCTTAAATACAGCATTTAGGTTTGGGGTTTGGACCCGTTTCTCTCTGCCCTGCAAGGGTGAGGTTGTCAATACTGATTGATTATTATAGGTGATTGTGTTCGTCTTGGTGGTCTCATCAGGGAGAGCATAAGAGTTCTGCATGTACCAGAGAAATATCAGGGTGTCAAAACTGTTTCATGGTGGGAAGTAGTTACACATGATTGGGTTATGCTTTACTATGCATTAAAGTACTCAGTAAAGTTCCCTTTGTACCTTTGCTTGCATGAAGCTTCCTCCTTTCTGTGCATATCACCCCAATAGTAAACCATTACTCCACCTAAGCTTAAATAAATGTATCAGCTTTTCATTACATGGAGTTTAGATACTTTATTTAGGTTTTTATAGTTTATTCCTCTTTGGTTTTGGCTCCAGAATCTGATGGAGGAAATTTGGAATTACAGGATAGCAGATCAAATTTGTACTATGGGCAGACTAAGGTTATCTTGCCATTCAAAAATAGACTTATGGAAAATAACAGGATTAATTGCTCAACAAATTGTATTTGTGCTTAAAGTAGTTTACTAGTATTGTAGCCCAAGAGAGAGAGACATTTTTGTCTACAGAGTAGACAAAACTCTGTTGATCAGACTCTTGGAATATTTCTTAAATTTCTGGTTTCTTGCTTCAGGACTGCTTTGTGGTAGCTCAGTCTTTCACATACACAACTAACAAATCCAGTCCTTCTACCAGTGCAGGACAAGAATAATTTTGAACTGAAGAAAAATTTAGTGGTAACCAAACATAATTTTTCATGCACTCTATTGAGTCCCCATCTGAGAACCAAACAAAAATGAACTCTTCATCTTACCAGTTGTCCACAAAAGAACCTGGACCTTGGATGACTGGAAATAAATCAACACATTTCACACATGGATAAGAGCTCTATCTTCTGCAAGAAAACTCTGTTCAGAGTGCCCAAGGGATAAGCTTTGTGAGTTACTATACCATTAAAAAGTTAGATTCATCCATGGCATAAGCTTTGTGAGCTATTTTACCATTAAAAATTTATAGATACTAGAACGTGCTCAAAGGGTTTTGGTACGTGTTTTAGGCAGACTTTCACAGAACAGGCACCATTTGTATTCAGTGTCTTTCTAGGCAAATCACTGGCATTGAACCAAGTAAAATTTTTTATACACAAGAAAAATGAAATCACTTACTGGAACTAACCAACTGATTCACTTTTTGGTCACTTTTATCACTCAGTCCAATGTCCAGGCAGCAAATGACTCCCTTTCCTGAGCTGGCCAGGATTAGGAGGTATAAGCCAAGGGCAGGTTCTGCAGAGCTGCGTGGGAACAGGACACAGGCAGTTGCTGAGGAGCTTACTGGGCAACTGGGCTGAACCCTGCTGAAGAAAAGACTTCATTTATTCAATTTCTTATAAAAACAGAAACAGAAAACTTTGGTTCCAACACACAAACACACATAGAAGATAAGCCAATTATTGAAGTAACCTTAACTTAGATATTACAAAACCATTTTTATACATACCTTCTAAAAACCCTAAACATCTTCTTACTGTACCCTAAACATCTTCTTACTGTACCCTAAACTTCTTCTTACTGTAAACATCACACAGCTAAGATAAGCCTTTCTTCTTTATTTTTTTCCTAGAAAAATCAAAATTATAACCTCAAGTGCAATGTAAGAAGTAGGGATATACAATAAAGTATAGTTACCATATGTCTTTTGCATAAAACTTTCATGTAGCACAGCAATTGCATCTCTACAGCCCACCAAAGTTGCAGGTGCTATGCCATCACTGTGGATGGGTCTGGGCCACCTGATTCTACTGGCCACGATTTAAAGAGTCATTTCACCAAATCTGTGCCTTGACTCACTCAATATATAATAAAAAAAGGATTTTTCTAGTAATTTTGTTGTTCTTCTTCCACCTTCCTAGTGAATTTACCAGGGTAGCATTACACCAAGCATGAATTTGGCATGCTGAGTCTAAATTAAAGGAGAATTCTGTATTGCTCATTATTATGATTGAGCATTAGGCAAGTAACACCTTAAAAATGATCCTATTTATCCACTATAATCACAATATTCTGATAACAACTCTCAAAATTCAAGTGCAATAAAAAAATGCCAGCTTTGTTTTTTTCTTAAACCTAGAAATAATATGTGGTAAATTACTCCAGGAGCCACATCCCATAGGGAGAAGTGATTCATAGCTGTATCCCACTTAAATTTCCTGTAGTTCCTCCTGCCTCTATGTGTTCACATTTGATTTTGATGCTCCAGCTAACCATTGTGACTAAAAGTCATTTAGTGTTTCCTTTCTGCATATGAAACCCTCTATATTAAAATGGAGTCCTTTTAATAAAGTATGTAATAATCGTGTCTCTCATTTTGTATTTAATTTTTTAAATTTTATTCCCGTTTAGAAGCACAGAATACATTCCTGATGCAAATCCCTCCAGGCTACATGGGGGGTTTTGTGCATTTTGTGAACTTATTTCCCAGTAACTGGAGCATGAGCCTGCAGGATCAGGTCAGGCAAGGCTCCAGGTGCTTCACCCAGAACAGGGTCTTTCTAATGGAAATGTAGAGCAATGCATCAGCAAAAGGATTTAAGAAAACCTAAATTTCTTTGATCAAGCTCTGATACACTCATTTAATGCTGACAGCAGCCTTAATGCTAAGTGTTTTTCCAAATGCTTTGTTTGCATTACTTCATCAGAACAGTGTTTTGGCCCTTGTCCCCTGAATAATCTCTTTTAGCCAGATGAGGTAGTGGATCTAGAAGTGAGCAGCTCCAACATGCACTCTTTTCTCTGCAGCCAAAAGATGGGAAGACAAGGGATCACCACGATATACTTCTAACTACAGCAATTTCTGCTTGCTATCATTACAACCATCATATGACTCAGTGTTGGCTCCAGGTAGCTCCATAGATAGCATCACAGGATCATCAGTGGACACAGGATCATCACTGAGGACACATTGCGCCAGACTGCTCTGCTGAAGATCAGATAAATCCTGCTCTGAAATGGAAATCAAATTCTCGTGATCACCTGAATATTTCTCCATCCCCCCCTTCTCCCTTTCTAAGGATGATTTTTTTTTTTATGAATCTCTTTTACATGGGCATTTTGCAGACAGCTTTACCTGCATTTTGTTTTATAACCCTGTCATGCTCCTGCTCCCCCCTTTCTTGTGCATGTGTGTGTGCTTTTGTTACTTGTATTGTATAAGGTGCCTTGGGATATTCGCATCCTGTGCATTGTGTGGCATTGTGTTGAATAGGAGGTACAGAAATTAAAAGCAGGTCTCCTCCTACCCACATATGCCTTTTCTTTGCAGGTTTTCCTGGAAGTTTTGTGCGGGGAGGGAAGGGAAGAGGTAAAATATGACTTGGCTGAGACTGCCGGATGCTGAATCAGCTGCGATTGCCTCACGTTTTCCTCTCTTTTAAAATAAGGGGCACAGTTTTCAAAAATGCCCATCGGACTTCTCTGCAGGGCCCATCACTTCTCAGTAGGTCAGTTTTAAAACATGGTCCATAAGCTTCAAAGTCACATGGACATCTTTGGAGAATATGCTTTCTACCTAGGTCTTGAGACTACATGCTCTGGGATTGCAAGAACCTGGTGTAGCTGATACAGTGGTTATCATCAGCCACAATGAGCTTTCCTCTCCTCAAAATGATCTTTGCACTAGAAGGAGGAGATGATAGCTATGCTCACTAACTCAAAAAAAGCCACCACCACCAAAGGCCCACAGCACACAATCTCTTAAAGTGTAATTCTGCTTTGCTGCTTTGTTCTAGTTAAAGGAATTGATGCTTAAAGTGCTGACTTCTTACTGCTCACACCTACACTCACTGGCACAGGTCTCTCTGACAAGGCCAGTGAAGCTGTGGTGGTGCAAAAGTCAATCAACAGAGGAGCACTTGAGGAGCATCAGACAAGGAGTGCACCATCAGAATCCTACAAAGTCCAGAGAGTGCCATTTTCACAGGATTTACACATCCTGAGGTTGCAGACAGATTACATCAGCCCTGATTAGGAGATAATATCAGCTCTCTGAAAGCATGTCATCTGTCCTAAGCCAGAATCAAGTATTTTGCTTCCATTACATCCTTATCTGTAAAAGAAAGGGAGAGTTTGATGCCTTTTAGTTAAAGGACACACAGCCCTGTAGCCTCCAAGCACACACATGGTGCTTACCTTTCCAAGGCTGTTTCTCCATCATGCACTAACTCATGCAGGTGAAAGGTTCACCCGGTCTTGCTC
This sequence comes from Turnix velox, assembly GCA_013400935.1. Classification (NCBI taxonomy): domain Eukaryota; kingdom Metazoa; phylum Chordata; class Aves; order Charadriiformes; family Turnicidae; genus Turnix; species Turnix velox. The sequence continues at coordinate 615,840 of VZTY01019036.1, forward strand.
ACTTACTGAGGTACCTGCTGTGGTGGAATAGCTGAAACTTTGGCAGTAGAGCAGGGGAAAATAGTGTTGACAAGGGCTGTGCCCTCTGAGGTATACAGGAAAAAGAACTGGCTTTTGACAAGCAATGCCCTTGCATTTGAAGGTGAGAAAAGCAATTCTCAATTGATACTTTTCACCTTTTCCCTTTGCAGAAATGCATATATATTCACCTGAAACAGCGAGATTTTGAGGTCTTGAGAGCTGGTTTTGTATGCGCTCCTAAAAGTTACTAATTCCTCCTACACTGTTCCCAGTTAGATGGAGTACCTTATAATATAACTTCCTCATTAACATCAAGAGCTGTGATTATACAGTCGTGTTACCAAGGGCTTCAAAGACATGAAGCCTAAATATAATCTTACAGTACCTTGTTACAATACAAAGCACATCCTCTAATACATTTTTTTTTGTTTGCATAAAAAGCAGCACAATAACCGTTCACTTGACCTTTGCCCCCCTGTATGGCTCATTTTAACATTGTTTGAGGAGCAGGGAGCTTGCATTTCGCAGGGCACAGGTGCTCTGCCCCACACTGGAGGCTGAAGCCAGTGGTGCAGTGCACCACTTCTCCCCCACCCTCCTCCATCCCCCCAGCCAGCAGCTGGACTCAGGGGATTGCTTTTGTGGTCCACCAGGAATTTCCTGTGATAGAATATCAGAAACCTACTGGTGACTAGTAGGAGGTGACTTCACAGGGCAAAAGTTCTCTCCCTACAATAAACATTCTCAGCACGGCTGTGGAGATTTCCTACACAGACCTGACAGCCGCCAGCTCCTTGTCATCTCCACACAGAATAGCTCAGGGAAGGGATCCTTGCCATTTGCAAGAGTTTTATCAACTTAAAAGTGAAGCTGTGCCCCTGTTGCCATTTCATTTATGCCTCCTGAGAAAAGAAAAAATTCAAACTGCTCACGCTAATTAAAAAAAAAAAATCCCTGACCATTCTGACTGAAAAGACCTTTAAAAATATACAAATCCACTGTCAAAGAGAGAGGGTATTGGCATCTATAGGGAGCACATTACACATGTACTTCCTATATACCAAATATCTTGATATCTGTGGGTATCACTCTCAGAGAACTAAGACAATGACCTGGAGGACAACCTACCCTTATCATAAGGAGGCTTTCTTGGGAAAAATCACAGGGATATTCTCTTACAGGGGACTGTCATTTGGTGGAGCCAAGCAGTAAATAGGATGCTGACACAGTTCCCTCAGCTAAAACTACCGAGAGGACTGCCAGGGGCACTAGGTTGGTTTGGCTGGCTGCAGTAACGTGCAACTGGGCAGATTGCAGTGAAGTTTACAGACAGAAATAGCTTTGGGGAAACAATACATTAATTTCCTGTGGAAAATACATCTATTAAAATGTAGACTAGCTTCAGCTGAGTCCAACACAGTAAAAAAGCATTCTGTAAAGCTTGGGAGAAAATCCAGCTTGATTTTGGCTTGGAAGCAAAAAAATGTGCTGAAAAGCAATCCTGCACTCAGGATCAGGGCTGTGCCAGGTCGTCTGTGGCAGAGCCATTGAGAGAGGGCAAAGATTTCCAGAAGGTGTCGTTTAAGTTGTCTTATCAAGTTTTCCACATACTCCACAACTTAAGCACTTAGCCTGCAGCCATGGCCTTTACCACATACATTCTCAGCAGGTTTCCTGTCCACTGGACAAAATTCAACCCAAAGCAGTACTAATTTATTCTGTTTCTGAAATCCCACCACTAGCCAGTGGCTATTTCCATGAGTGAGTCTTCATCAAGGCTGGACAGATCTCACATCTCCCTTTGCTCTGCAATTAGTAGCACTGCATCACTAAGGAGAAAGAGGCAGTAAGGAACCTGCAGGAACTCTCAGCAGCACTGGAGATGTTTGACATCATACTCCTTGTTTGCTGCTCTTGGAATTGTTGCTGCACTCACTGACATTTGTACTTCCACAGAAATGACTGACCAGCCTGGGCAGAGCATTCTGTGCCCATGCACATACATGTGAGGACCAGGGGTGGGGAAGGGGTCAGCACTTCAGTCTCTTTAAGCACAGCAGTGGGGAGGAACAAGACATTATTTCTCCCTATATTCTCCAATAATTTTTTCTTCCCCTCCCAGCCTATACAATTTTTACACCATCACAATTTCTATGAGAACTCTGGGCATTCCCTCTTTAAGGGCTTGATTCAAAGAAGTAACATCCACCTTACCCCATAGTATCCAACTTACCGCACAGTCAACTAATGATGGACTGAGAGACCAGACCTCATTATTTGGCCTCAGTGTACTCACCAAACTTTCAGTGGCAAATAGATGTCTGTGCTGAGGGAAGACTAAATCCATCTGTCAAATACCTCTTTCTTTTTTTTTTTCCTTCTGTGATGAAGGCTGATATTTTTAGCAGTGACTGAACTTCCAGACGTGCACTATGTACTCAGGAGGAGGAAGAAACCAGTTTGGTTAGCTTTTTTTCTGTTTCTCAGCAAGCAGAACACTGTATTCCATTGCTATGGACCGTGACATCCCATGGCACATTAAAAGCCTTATTCAAACTGCAAGACAGCCATATTTTACAACTCAGCAGGAGACTCTAGGAAAAAGTATGAGGCCAGGGTTATTCTGACTCTGGACAGCTTGTCAAACTGGGTGCTCAGAACAAAGCTTAGGACGTTCTCTACCAGTTCATGTGATCCTGAAATAAATAAGTAGAAGATTGCCTCAGCAGGGATTTTCTTTATGTTACCAGGGACTGCATAGAGGAAGGCTCAAATTCAGAAGGAGCTGAACCTGCCCTTGTGATTATGTTCTGAGTCTTCATCCATTGTATAGTATCACAAAACCTGTGGGAACACTGCAGAAAGCTCTCAAATAAACAGGATTCTATTTTGTTATCTGCACTTGAAGAGAGAAATTGAACAGCAAGACCTAAGATTTAATCATGTACCATTTTCACTGATATCTGGGAACTCTACTTCGAAACTTGGCCATGATTGTCATCACACCCTGATTCATGTTATTCTTCAAAACTACAAGAAATTCACTGGATAATGGGAGAATTTGAGAAGCCCTTCATTAATCTGCTCAGCATTTTATCTAGATTGATCTTTTCAGAGAGATAATGAGAGAAATAGCAAGAATTTTTTCTACCCTCCAAAACAATAAATTACATTTATTAAACCCTATTACAAAAATCTCATACACCACTCATCACACAAAGGCAGAGCACATTGTATTTCCAGTTCTACCATGTTGAAGAGAGGGTTTATACATTGCTAGAAGCCAAAAGATCTTCCTCTTCCACAAACTTAAGATGAAGAGGAACGGGAAAAGCCCTGCAATGTGAACACTCTCCTTGCTCTTTGACTTTAACATGCAATGCTGGATTTAAGTCTGGAACAATCTGCTCTTCCAAGTGTGTTGATGGACATCAATTTCTAGCTGATACTGGTCATGTCTGTGTTTTTTAAATTAGGCCTATCATCCATGAGAAATATAATTGTCCAATCTTAGTACACTTGACGTTCACAATGAAGACACACAATGGTCAAAGGGGCTTCTTGAGCCATTTAGTTCCCATTATCCCAGAATGCTCCACACTGTTTTTTTGTCTCAATGCAATTCATAAGGCAGAAGCATCTTCCAGTGATTTTTGCATTTGCACATGATAGAAGGTTTAAGGAGTCTGTTCCTCATACAGTGCAGAAGAAGAAACCCATTGGTAATGATTGCCTACTTGTGCTTGTAAAATTTTATCACAAAACTTCCCCTGAAAATTCAGCATAAGCTTAGTGAAAAAGGCTTCATTCAATGAATGTGAATGAAAGAAAGAGACCTTAGTTTGGAAATGGGGTCATCCCTCTATGGGTATATCATGTCAGAAAATCCATTGACTTTGGCAAATGAATATTTCCATCAAAAAGGAGTAGACTAAAGTATATGACCCTTTTGATCATTGCATCTACTAGACTTGGGGTGCATATGGAGAAATACTAAAACCAAAATGGCTCTAGCTTTTGATCATTCTTGAAGTTAGTTCAAATTAAACTCTATCTGGTTTTGTTGTGGGTAAAAGATCTCTCATGTGAGAGGGCTCTAACGTGTCATGTTCCATTGTGTCAGGACATAAGGGGATGACAACACAGGTTGTTTTTCTTCTTCATGTTTGTCCTCTTTTTGGAAGACTGTAACCAGAGGAGCTGAGGAAAACCAGTTCTGAAGCCCCTTCCAGAAGAAACCAGAAAACTTCTCACAGTCAGCAGTGTGTTTCCCATCTAACAAGGAATCTGAACGTAGTGAACTTCAGGAATGCAGCAGAGTTTATAGAGCCACCAGGAGCCAAAATCCAAAACACAAAATCTTGTTCTCAGCAGAAATAAAAAGAAGACAGTCCTTCTCCAACACACTGTTGCAAGACCATGCCAAAAATTTCTCAGGACTGAAGAAATCTTAAGATTCTACTTCACTATACATTCATATCATTCCTGAATACAAAGTGAAGAAGTAGATGACTCATTAACAGTGAAAGCAAGATAGTCTGAAGTCTCAGTTTACTATTGCCTATTGACAATCACAAGGTGACACAGATGTAATCCAGAAGTTCAGCGCTCTATTTTTTTGTGACACAGAGCATCCTGGAGTGGGCCACTTAGGTCTTTATGTCCACAGAAAGGTACATTGCTTGATTTTACAGTGAAAAGGAGAACAGACCTCTTTTGCTTTTTCAGCAAGCTCCTTTCAGTACCTCTTGCCATGTTACGAACATAGATTGCATATCACATGGGTTTCCCATAACACTTTGGTAGTAGAAATGAACACAAAAATGCTGTGTATTTGTATTGTATCTGATTTTCCAAGGCTACTCCTTCCAGTATTTGACTGCTTGGTGCTACTTCCCCTCCCCTCCTGGAATCTTAGATATCAGCATGCCTTTAGCTGATTTAATTTGTAAGCAGTGTAACTGAGTAATAAATTTACTCCAACTAAACAGTAACTTCATAAGCAGCTCAGTAGGGCTGTCTGTAAAGTGTTCTAGCATAATGTAATTCTTAACCCCTTGAAAACTGGTCCAAATGTATCATAGAATCACAGAATGATTCCATGCCATGCGCAGAGACGTATCCCACTTGACCAGGTTGCTAAAACCTCCATCCAGTCTGGTCCTGGACACCTCACAGGTGTGCACTACCAACTCCCCTAGGTAACCTGTTCAGGGCTTCACCACCCTCAGAGTGAAAGATTTCCTATCATGCTTACTGAATAATATCCATCACCATATAAATCTATTAAGAGAAACAAAAAGTGTCTTTGCAAGAGATCTTTGCTTATTGTATTGTTAGCAATTGTTTCCTAACAGTTTTAAAGGGTCCACCACCACCTCACTATTTCAGTGTGATGAGAGAATGCATCTTACCATGTTTCATTTAACCTGAGAGTGTAACTCCGTTGGAAGAGCATCAGATTCCTATTCTGAGGGTCAAGAGTTCAAGTCCCTGTCCTGGTAAGAGGCTTGTCATTGTTGGGTTGATGTTTAGACTCAGATGATCTGAAAGGTCCCCTCCAACCCAAATGATTATGATCTTGCAGTTGACACATATCCTTAAAGACTGCAGGTTTTAAAACCTGGAAACTTACAGGTAATAGAGTAGCAGCTTCCCCATTTATCAGCCATTATCTTTCAAAACTCTCCTCTCCTTCCCCCGAGTTGTTGCCTCATTAATCTCCACGCATGACTGAAAGTGTTAAAAGTTCGGATGACCAATTAATTACAAAAAGATGGTTTGGGAAATATTTCCCACCAGTTGGAACAGTGCAATCTGTTGTGGCACCCGAGCACATTTTGACATATTCCTGTTTCAGAACAAACCCCTACCGAGACCTCTCGTCGCGAATTAGGGTGTTTCAAACTCAATACCGGACCCAGAAATGGAACCAACGACGACCTCATCTCGACGCTGGGGAACTGTGTGCGCCCTTGGGACAGTGTGGCCGGAGTAAGACCTCCCCCCAGTGGCCACTATTCTGCCGTCGTTCTTCCAAGTTTTGGTGCGTTAATTTTGGGGGGGGAGAACCCTACACACTTCACACTTCAGCCTTCATTTTGATTTCTTGTGAGATGGTGGAGATGATGGGTGCATCTCTCACTGCATAACTCCATATGCATCTTGCTGCGGATGAGTGATGGATGCTACTGTACTCGCAAAGCTCTGCAGATTACCACTGTGACAGGCAAAACAAACAATTCCAAGTGGATTAAGTGGAAATTCAGCCCTGTAAATTCAATTTGTGTATGCTGCTTTGTTCCAGCTTTGTAACTGTTCTATACTTACACTCTGCTTTTTTTTTTTTTTTTTTTTTTTCCTTTTCCCCTCCTT
>VZTY01019036.1:622248-637117 GCA_013400935.1 Turnix velox
TTTTTTTTCACTTTCCCCTCCTTAATCAAGAGAGAAAGACCAGAAAGAAACATGCATTGATCACTTCATTCACCCATGGTATGAAACCCATATGGCTGAAAAGTATGGCCACAGACTGGAGATGCTATGTTTAATCATAGCCTCGGGTCCTAGCCCTTATTTGTATTTTACCTTGCTGGTGTTTTAGCAATAAGCGTATTTTGGTGGTCAAATCCCCTTGAGAGATGCCAGGAAGCACCAGTTGGCCTCTTTCTTAAAACACAGTATGTAACTCCTGGCCCCATGCTTAGCTGAGTTACCCCCCAGTTTCCCATTGAGTCACACAGTCAGGTGCACACTCCCAGCTCCTGGAAGGGCAGAAAAGTAGCCCACTTCTGTCCCTAAGAAAACTAGAAGCAAAGAAAGAAAAGAATCTTTTAGAGAATTTGAAATATTTTAATCTATAGAACCAGTTAACACAAAACATTTTGCTTGTTTGAGCGACCAACGAGTTGCCACCAAGTCAGGCATGGCATAAGGGTGAATGTTCTTCTCACAGAAAAGGCTAATAGCAGCTCTCAATCTTTCGTATTCCCTGTATTGTTTGTGCTCTACAGCTATCTGTTTCTGACACTGATCAACAAAATCTGTCTCTCTTGTTTAGGAGGGGCAAGGGAAAAAAAAAGAGCTCTTTAAATGGAGAAAACTGGAAAAAGCTGTGTATAAAAATCCAACTTACTGAATTTGTATTAAATACATCTTGAATAGTTACATTTCAAATAGTTTTCAAAGTTTTAATCCTTTATTGTGAACACAGAAGTCTCTATTCATCATTTTTTGTAACCTTAAAGGGCTGACAACTTTGTGTAAGTCACACTGCAATTGGAAGTGTTGTTCTTTCTACTGTCACAAGCAAAATTAGTACTGCAGTGACTAAAAAAAAAATATTTGTATTTTACCTTTGATAGGACATTTTGTGGATTCAATCTCATAATTTCTCTCTCCAGTCAGTACCTTCATGAACATGTTTCAAAGAGCACCAGGGGCAGGAGACAGATGTCCTCACACACAGCTCATGAGCAGCACCTCTGGTGAAACCTGGCTTCCCTAGGTGAAGTCTGGAAGCAATACTAGCTGCTGTCTGATAAGAAGAATTCACATTTAAGCCCACCTTTCATTAGGGGACACATGAGCCTCCTCTCCCAGTCCAGCTACTTGTCTTTATAGTGCTTGTGGGACTTTTCTCTCTTTGACACTTCTACTCCTCCATCGAGCAGAGCTGAAAGAGTCCAAAAAGTTTCAAAAGAAATTACAAGGGAGCAGCTGGATACACAAATGGATAAGCATGTTATGTTGCTCACCACATTTTTTCCTAGAAAATCAGACTAAAACACAGGAAAAGTTGACTGCAGCATTCCCTGAATCTGATAAAAAGAACCAGCTTCTGACACTACAAGGTTATAATAAGAAGCCATCATGTCCTAGGAATCTCAGCTGGCATTAATGTTGGCTACCAAAGCATATTCCCTTTCCTTTCTGAGTGGACCTGTGGCTGGGAGCTCTGCTACCTACTGCTGAAATTTTTTTCATTTTTGGCAGCAGATAAAGCCCTTGAGCTCTCTGTACCCCTCCAACTGTGTGAACAAGGGACTACTACCTCCAGTCCTCCAGAAATATTGCCAACTATCATCATACATGCAGGTCTAGGTTTTACTTGAAAACTCTGTAAATATTGCTGTGGTTTTGGCCTCCAGGATGACACTGACAAAAGCAGTGGTTTATGTTCACTATATTTTTACCAAACAAAACAAGAACAAAACCCCCTAAGCTAATTTAAAATAAAAGAGAGAGGCCAAAAAAAGGGGAAAATAAGCAGCAGGGAGTAGCACCTTGCTGACTCCACTTTCATCATCACAATCCAGATATTTGATTCAATGATCTGAAAGGTCCCTTCCAATCCAAACAATGCTATGATCAGCCAAGGGGTATCAAAACATGGTATTTTCATAGTAAGCAGAGGACCTTGGTGTAGATTTCACTGGATGAAAATGAATTGTAAGTGAAAAATACAAAGAAGGTATATGATACAATCAATCTAAACAAATTAGTATAGCGGGGTTAATCAGAATGGAACTGTGTCATAAGTCAAGACAACCTGTGTTTTGTGAGCCCCACAAACCTGTCGTTGACACAGTCAGAGGCTTTAAACATCCTAGGAAGGATAGCACATAAAAGGCTGAAATGGGCAAAGGAAAGAGAGAAAACATTTGATTTCCAGGAAAACAAAATAGCCATTAAAGTTTCTTCTGCATCATGATACATTTTCATTCATAAGAGACTTCCACATTCTCCCTTTGACTTCTTGTTCTTCTAGTAAGCGTTTTCTGTTCATATTAAATCATTTAGACAAATTGCTCAAAAACTCAGTCACTTCTCACACAGTGAGTACAAAAGCCACATCAGTATTTAAATGGCACTGTACTGTATAACAATACATGAGCCTACACTTCACTACATTCTCTTTATTTAGATCAGGTGGTAAGATTTTATAGGAATTAGTCATTTTCAAAAAGCCCTCTTTCATAAAGGAGTCAATAATACCATAAGCAGAAATGATCACAAACAGTTAATTTCTGATAAATATTAGTGGATAGAGATATAATCCCAAAGGTCTCTCTCCTACAGTGTTTCTGTGTAGAACTGTGCACTTCCTTGTAGCTTCCTATAAGCACCAAAACCCCAGAAAACGACCCCTATCAGTGTAAAGTTTTGTACTTAAAGTTTAATCAATGGGTATTTTTTTAGAACGCAGTTGTGTAAAATGCAAGTGAACATGCAGCAGTGAGACATTCTGAGTCATAAGAAAAACTAAAATCAAACATGTAGTTTAACTTTGGCTGTGACTGAAATTAGTAAACACCTTTGTACTTGGGATTTGCAAGGCTATAAAGAATCCATTTACATTACAAATAAAACACAGGTAAAATCCAAGTGAATTGGTTGAAAAGATCATAATATAAAAAAAGGTCTTTGTATAAGTGGTCTGACTCTTTAGATAGTTAGAAATATCACTAAAGCTCCTGCGATTTTGGATGCTGCAAAATGAAAAGCTGCAGAGCTGTGTGCCTTACTTGTTGGCTTCTACAACACCACATGCACAGTTCTGTCCAATGCATAGTTGGTCATATGAGCAGGTAGAGCAAGGCCTGTGACTGTCCTAGCTGAGTCTGCCATGATTCAAAAGACAGAAATAGAATTCTTCCCACAGTCACCAAGTGGCAGTTGATAGTGAGTTGCAGGTGAACTGTCAGAGAAGAAAAAATCCTCCCAAACCCCCTTGCTAGACCAGGGAATAGGCCACTCCTTCACCTCCCAATCCAGAGCAGGGAGTGAGTGGTACACAGGCTGCTCCAAATCCAGGTCCCAACACTGCAGAGGATGCAGCAGCACCTACCTGGGCTATAGGAATCTCCATGTGCCATCAACTCCAGGCTGGGGTGTTGCTGGAGGAGTGTAGCCATCAGGTGAGGTGGGAGGTTTTCAGGGGGAGTTCTGAACACAGGGGGTTTTCCCAAGTGATTTGCCTTGCTATGCCTGCACAGGTTCTTACATCTGTGCAGCTGGAGCTCCACACCATGTGTTACTTCATGGTAAGATGAGCAGATGTATGGACCTAGTTCTATCCCAGGGCACCTGCTGCCTGGGTACTACTGCTGCCTGCGTAACTAGAGCATCACAGGGTAGACTAAGATTACAAAAGTTACCTAAGACTCTGAAGAGCTTTTCCACAATTGGTGTTTACTTGACCACAGAGATGGAGCCATAATAGATGCCCCGCTTTATACCTTATCGGCACAATAAATTGTTTGATACTGCAAAGCTCAATTTTTCTCCATGACGTTGCTTTGAACAAAGGCAGGAATCCCACACTTGTGGCCTGAAATAATGAAAACAATTGGCTTAGTCTGGCAGATTAACAAAACTCCCATTACATCAATATAAAAAAACCAACAACAAATAAAAGAAATAAAGGGAATTAGGGAATCATTATATACTTCATCTCTTAAAAGCTCAAAGATCCAAGGCCTTCAGGGTCCCAATATTTAGCCTTCAAAATGAAGAATCTGAAATCTCTCTAGTACTCACTCCTGGTCAAAGTATCATCTACTTGTTCTGTGACTCTTGTTCACAGCAGAGAATTAGCTTTCCAGTGTTAATAAAATTATCTTTCAGGATAGCCCCAGACCCTGAAGAGGGGACCAGGACACTGGCTGATGGGTAAGGCAAGGGCAGTCAGTCAGGCTTGGTGCTGCCCTTGAAACTCTAGAACAAAACTGTGAAAGTTGCAATGATTAAAAAAAAACCCACCACAATAATGTGGACTACACTGCATAAAGAATACAATGTCAGAGAACCTGAACCCCAGACTTACTGAAATACGATGGCTATTTGCAGGCTCATATTGCTTAGAATCTGCAACCTGCTGCCTGTGATGGAAATTTTTGCCTTAGGAATATGTTAGCCCTCTCTCCAGAGGCACATCCTATCAGAGATGATTAGCAAATGGGGGAAAAAAATCAGCGGACTTTAAAATACAGAACCTTAATTTTTTTATGGGCTAATTAGAAACATGCCACAGATACAGAACCTGAGCCACATGTAAAGTTGTGAGTCAGATATAAAAGATTATCTGAAATCAAAAAAGCCTGCCTTTTCCCTTCAACAACACGGGGCTTGTGCAAGTTCCTAGTTATTTCATTCAGGAAGAATCAAAGTTTCCTTTCAGCCACAGAAAAACATTGAGCTTTGACTCTTTGAGTAGCCCAACACTGTGGTAGTAGCAGAGTCATGCTGAACCAACCAAAATATTTATTTCCAGTATTTCAAGAAATGCTTAAACAACAAAAGACAAACAAAAGGAAAAAAAAAAAAGGCTCCAGTTGCAAGGACTGCTCCAAGAAGGTTTCTTTAGGGCTTTAGTATAGGATTTCATGTGAAACCCATTGATGCTGGGAAACACCAAGAACCTCTCCAGTCTACTTCTGGAGTCTGTTCTTACAAGGAGAAGACTGCTTTGATTTACATTGGGGAGGGGAGACTGTTTCCCCAAATTAACATGGCTGTTCCTTTAAGTAAAGGTCACACACAATTCTCATTGGCGTTTGTTATACTCATGAAATGTTAACCTTGATAACCGAAGAAAAATCAGAAGAATTCCAAGTGCCTTTTAGCTAGATTTTACTCTTTAATATCCAGTTTGTTAAGGAATTCAAAGTAGTTTGAGCAGGATCTGCAATGACAATGGACGAAGCAGCACTTTCCAGGTGTCAGCATCATTGTAAGATGCTACCCCTGGTCTGCAGACAACAGGAGACAGGAAATTCTGGAAATCAGATTGTTTAAAACAAGATGAGCAAAGAGATCACAGTAGGGCTATATTCGGGACTTTCATCAATCTCAGTTTGCCCAGAGCAACTGCAATACACAGATCCTAGGGGACTACATGCAAAAGCTTTGTGGCTCCAATATTTATCCCGAACAAGCTCTCAAGCTATCTTAACTTCGCCTTTGGAAAAGTACACTAGATACAATGCAAAAAAAAAAAGTCAAGAGTGATGATGAAATAAGTGAAGTATTCGTTTTTAAGTTTAAAGTTTCTAGACATAGAAAAGAGTGATGTCTCCCTGAGTCAGTGAATTCCCAGAGGAATAAATGTATCTGGTCACTAGGTGTCAGCCTTGCCTGTACCAGAAGGACACTCACTGGACCTTCCTATCCCAGTGAGCTGATGCAACTCTCAATATCTCTACAAATGATGGCAATTTGAAGAAAGGAGGAGGATGTTATTTGTTTGGAATGTTTATGTATCTGGTAACATAATATGTGTTACCCTCAGGTTTGGATGCTGGAAACCCCAGCATGTTTCTTGACTGGAGGTCAGCTGCAGAGACAGCAGAAGAGTTACACTCTCAAACAGTGAAGAAATCAGCAGGGTATAAGCTGTTTTGTGAGCTTCACAACATTTACTGTTTATCCTAAGGCACCAGCTCCTGGAATGGTGCCATCACATGAAAATGCTGGCTCTCATTTCTTAGATTTGCTTCTAGGCTCACTGGATATAGGAACAATGCTTGGAAATAAGATCCCTGCAGGGCTGAAAACTCTAAGGACAACAAAGAGAACCTAAAATGCATTCTTTAAACGATTTCTTGAATACTTACAGTTCGTAACAGTACAGTCAGCAAAAACAAAGGGTAATTATGCAGCAGAGTTTCAATGGTGTTTGCAGAATGCTAAATGCGTTTCTGATTTTGGAATCTCTTCAAATGGAGACTTTCCTACCTTGAATCTCATGTTTCCAAGCCTGTATAGATTGTATTTGCTTTTGGTAGGGCCAACTACAGTGTCATAGCTGCATGCCATTGACCTTAGTGGTCCGCTGCCATAGTGGTTCCCTAACATGCTGCAAGCAATGCCACCCAGATGCTGCAAGATGCAGCAAGAAAAAAAATTACTTGGCAGCTTTTTACCCTCAATATTTTTCTTGGGTTCTCTTAAAGGGGCAGATGAGCTTTTCCACAATAACTAAAAGGAAAAATAATAGCTTCCCAGTGCTTCAATTCCCTCAAATACATACAGATGAATGCACAAAAACTAACCCAGTTAGAACTTTGCAGCACATTCACACCTTCCCCATGGTAATTCATTTCATGATCATTCCACAGTAAACACCTTCTATTAATGATGGATCTGGAAGAGCTGGACCCTTCCAGTGACAACAATAACAACAAAACCCAACAACAAAGTCACAGTTAGCCCAGACATCTCACAAGTCCTAGACATCAGGGCAGAAGCAATGGCTAGCCAGCCAAATCCAACACAAAAGAAGTAGAATAATATTTTAACTGGAACAGTTGCAAGCATAGTACATGTCCCATACCTAGACTGCCTGCTGCGGTGATTAATGAAACTGCCTTGCCAAAAAAAAAAACAAAGGCAACAACAAAAAAATCCCTCACAACAAAGAAATAAGGGATACATTATTGCCTACACACAAAAAACCAAGTGCAACTATGAGGTATCAGAATCATTGAAAACAGGAGAAAATCCACAGAAGGATCAGTCCCAAACTTCTCTTTCAAGTACACACTATCACAGCTGTTGTTAGGGGAGCCCTAAGAGACCCACTGGCCTGCATGATCTTAGAAAGCTATGAGACAACATCTGTGTTTAAGTAGCTCAGTCATATTTCTGACCATTACCAGCACCATTTGCTGAAGGAGATACCTAAGAAGGACAGTGCCCTCCTCTTTCATTTTTTCTCATTTACAAGTTCAGGTGACTTTAATTTCATAGAATCATAGAATTGGGAAGGACCTTCAAAGATCATCTAGTGCAACCCCCTTGCAGTAAGCAGGTACATCCTGGATTAGATCAGGTGAGTCTGGCCTTGAATGTCCCCAGGGCAACAACCACATGGTGAATTTCTTCCAAATGTCTAATTGAAATCTGCCCTGCTCTAGTTTAAAACCATTGGCCTTCATCCTATCACTACATCCTCTGACAAACAGTCTCTCCCCCAGCTTTCCTGTAAGACCCCTTCAGGAATGGATACCTGTCTCTCTGAGGTCTCTCTGGAGCCTTCTCTTCTCCAGTCTCAACTGTCTTATTTCCATGCTTCACTTATAAGAGGAAATGCAGAGAGTTAGCACTAACATCAGCAACATATTACTCAAGGAACCATGGAGGTAGGTAGACAAATCCTGTATGGCAATCAGGAGAGCACAGCTGTGAACTGGAGTCACCCACACCTTGAAAGATCCAGAAGCTTCTATATGAGGGTACCATAGATTTCTGTATCCCGGAAAAGCTGTGCTCTCCAACAGTTGTAAAATGACACAGATGATCTAATTGACAGAATTTCATCCCCCGTGACTCCAAGATGTTGCAGGTTTTGTTAGTTTTTTTTAATTAGCATGTTCATTCTCAAAGATAAATACAACCTAGTACATCAAACTTGAAAGATTCCCAGTGCTGAGCTATGCAATCCACACCAGTGACTCATGATCCACCAAATCTTCCCGTTACCTTGGGTCACTGTAAACAGAGTGGGATTCAGTTCCTGATACTTACATTTTAGGTGAGCTGCATGTTAAAACTACAGTCAGTGTCTCCAATGCCTGAAGTGCAGTTCAGATGTTTGCTTCAACCTAAATGCAGTGATTTCTATATGCTACACTGACTGTATCAATCAGATTTCTACTGTTTATGAAATAAGTTAAAATGACTGTCTACATGTGAGTAAATTTAGACATATGCTAATGTTGAAATTAAGACAATATCTCATTAAACTAAATTTATAGGGAATTTTGATTCCAACATTAGAAGCTCTGGACCACAGCTACCTTGAACAAAGTAAAGAAAGCATCTCCTGTGGGATGCAGTCTGTAGAGCAGACCCCTAAGTAATTTTTTTTAATTACTCTTATCTCTGCTCTACAGACTGCATCCCACAACCTCCCTTATCAGATATTAAAATACTTAAGATATGTTGAAATATTAGTATTTTTAAATTTAAGGTTCACTGTGAGCAAGGCAATCTACACTAGCATCCCTAAAATCCCAGAGAATTATTCTAAATTTACATACTGTTTTTCAGACTGCTTTATGTACACAAACCTCTTGCTGTCATTACCTGACTATGCAATAACAATAAATATATAAACATCACAAAATGTCAGGCTTTCAGGCTAACTTGCCTTATCTATAGATTTGAGAACAGACAACGTAATTGTGAAAATCAGAATGAACCTCACAGAGGGTGGGTTTCCAAAGGTGCAAGAAGAGACTGATCTGGGCATTGATGTAGCAAACACAAAATTGCCTATCAATTAAGACTTGTATTTAGAGTGTGTAATTCCAAGTTAAGTGCACAGACATCCTCCAAGAGGAGAGTTTGTTGATTCTGAATAAACTCCAGATCTATTTCTTAAAGGCCCCTCAACTCAGTCAGCCTGTCTTGGCATCTACAAGGTTAACAAGTAAACAACATCACTGTTGACATTTTTAACAACAAAAGCAACACCAGTCCAGGAAACTCAACCCATGAAAAACTCCCTCGTATAAACAGATGCAGGAATGATCAACACTTTTCCTGCTTGAGAGGCACATAAAACAACCATATTTTCAAACGCTAAGTGGGCCAGACAGGATGACACTGTGAGAATGATCGAGTCATGGAGTTCCCACCACTACAACAAGAGAAGGGAGAAGAGACCTTCCTTGGGAAGGTGCAGATGCACCAGAGGGAATATTAACCAAAGAAGACAGAATAGATCAGAGGATAGTTTGCTTCCACTGAGAAAGTAGTAATTCTTTACACAATGCCCTATATTTCTGCTACAAAGGTCCAAGATGCAACACTTGGGCTAGGAGATGGAGCTTAAGTAGGTCATGATTTTGCTAATGGGTAAGAATTCCATGTACTCCAGGACTTGTAACTGCATCTTTCCATAGAGTAAACTGTAACACAGTAAAGTGAAGTTATGAAAAACTATTGCCATCTGATCACCAATCAAGAAGTTTTAAGAAATAAACCTGTACATGGAATATTAAACTGGCCATTTTGGACAGACACATTATCTTTTTCACTTTTGATATATGTAAATATAACACCTAAATATTTGGAATATAAAACTTGTGCAACAATTTCAAATTAAGGACTATCTTTCACAGAACTTGCGAGTGTTCAACAGTGCAAAACGAGTTTTGCATTAGCATTTTAAATTTTTGCAATAAACCAGAATACAAAAGCAATGGGAAGCTATCTCCATACCTGATCACTTTTATATGACTTCCTGGAACACTACCATCAATTATGCTTGTATGTCAAAACAATGTTGGTACACTGCCAGTGAAGATTCGGATCAGGGACACTGATTTATTAATTTATTCTTTTCTGGAAATCAGGGAATGATACAGTCAAGTTTTGGTTGTTAAGCACTAATATTAAAAAACATGAATTGTAATGAATTTGTGCCCTTGCTGTACGTATAAATCACAAGGAAAATACATTTATTTTAACTTCCTACATTTTGAGTCTGCAGTCATCTACTTGTAAAGGCAATACAGACAACCAACAGCAGCAGCCAATCTCGTAACAAATTGTGATTTCTAAATATCAAATTATGCTATAGCAAGTTATGTACTCATTCAGAGGGCTTTATTTTTATTTCAGTCTCACACATGCAATCAGTTTTATCAAGGAACCACTCAAAAGTATGATATTGTTGATAAAAATTGACAAGGCTTTCAGTATCTTATGGTATAAATAACATTTCTTTTCCCCAGCTACTTCATAGTGGCTTTTCCGGTTACAGCAGATTGGGTGCTTGTAGCTGTGTAATACATTGTTGGATATGAAAAATCCCTATGAAAACAGGATATCCAAGGAAATCATTTATCTTATGAACACTAAAACATGGCACATAGTAATAAGTAAATAGCCTTAGATGCCAGTGCTGTCTTGGAGTTTTGCATCAGTGAGCCAGACCTCATATAAACAGCCATCCATTGGAAGGCAGTTTTTTACAGATTTATTAGAAACCTTGTCAATAACTTACTTGTGCTTTTGATAATTCTGTATTCAGTTTCCAGGAGACTTGTGTTCCTGATGAGATAAAATGAACAGGAAATCCTCTATAGCCTTGTCACTTTTTTCACTAGTAAATAAAAATTGGAGCAGCCATCATAAAGTACTAGCTACTGTAAACAGAAGAGGAAAAAAAAACCAAGATAGACATTGCATATTTTAAATAAAGCAACATACAGCCCTTTTTGCCCTCTCCAATTATAAGATGATAAAAGATCACCTTTACAAAGTAGAATGACCGGATTCTGTGGAACGTGGCTGTTTTGGCTCCAAGGTATTTGTAGTGTTATAGTATCAGAGCCAGGATACAGCTGCCTTGTGACTAAGACATCGTTCACTGAGTAAGTGCTATCCAAACCCTCCACGTCATCAAACATCTGTTTCCTGTTTTCATTCTTTCTTTCACTGTTATCATTTTATCCAAGTTACCCTTTCACCTGAAAATCATTTAGAAACTGACAGAAATCAACAAGTGCACGCGTGTGTATATCAAAGAAGTTGCTTTAGAAAAAAAAAAGAAAATACAAACATTAAGAGCAGTTTGTTCATTTTAATACATGGAAACAAAGTTGCCTTCCCCCCTCTTCTCCTCCCCATAACACACAATGATATATAAACACTTTTGTCTTCTGGTCTTCACTAATATGACTAACTTCCTTCTTTGCTTCCAGTTAAGTAGCTTTCCTGTTGAGTACCACCACCTCCACAAAATACAATTGTGAATCGATTCATAAAAACAGAAACATTATGGCACAAATAAGGGAAGGCAATAAATATTCTTCCCCCTCCTCCAACTCCGTCCCAAATGGAGGCAGAGTATTGTAATAACAGAAAGAAAAAAAGTTTTTTTAAAAAAAAGTAGAGTATTGCTTGTCATTTAAGTTTCCAAACCAACAATCATCAGGATGCAGAACAGGATACATGTAAAGTGAGAAAGTTATTTACTTCACGTTCAATATAACACTAGCTATACTTTCTTTGGCAAGCGATACTATTCTTAATGTGCCAAAAATGTGTTGTGTGCCTTAAAAAATATTAATGTTAACACCACCAAGATCAAATTCCTGCTATTCACAATATTGGTGGTGTTTTGCTATGTTTCACCTACACTTAAACCACAACTCTGGAGAATGCCTGTTAACAATAGCATCAAACAAGCATTAACAACAAACAACAGAAGCCAGAGAGTAAGTTGTCAAAAATCAGTGACCTTCCATTATTATTATCCTCTGTATTTCAGATTATTTAATCATCATGAGACTAGAAGAATTGTTTTCTGATTGCTGATACTCATAATAATTGACCAGGCAGGTTGTTTAATGAAGCAAGAATCTGACCTGGTTCACAAGCACCAACAAAAATGTCATCCATTTCTTGTTAGTTTCTGAAAGTTGTTTTAATTTTTAAATTTTTTTTCTCCCCCTTGAGGTATAAAATTGAAAAACTGGTGTTATACAACAAGCAGGAGATTCTGACATTCAGAGGGCTTCCCTTTAGAGATGGTATAGTTTGGGAGCTACAGGAAACTGTAAGTAGCATTTCCAAAGGCACATGAAAATTGGAAAGCAAGATAATTTCTTGTGTTCCGGTCTTCCAGACTGTTTCTTGCATCTAAATAACCAAATAATTTTAAAGCCAAATTCAGCTTCACGTAATTATGAAGCATCTCATTAACTTTGGAAGAGACAGATTGAGTTATGATAATTTAACTGAGACTTCTCTCTCATATTTCAGTTTACTACCTGGCTCATTATCCAAGCTAGTATGAAACCTAGAATATTTTTGCGTAGAAGTAAAATAGTAGTCTTAAGAGACTGATGAAAGAAGCATTTGTTGGAAAATATGTTTCAAAATTACATCAAGTTGGTGTGATTGAAATACTGCCGCCCATAAAAATCATTTCTTCGTAACTTTTCACACTAAATTAATCTGTCCACTGTCACTTACACAATCTGTGATCGAGCTGAAAGCTAAAGCCTAATGGTGTATTTTGCTCATCACATCCCCCTCCCTCATGATCCACTGTCACTCTCTAATACTCACCGACTTGGATTCTAAAATGTGTTTTATTAATGACATTACATTTGTATGTGGATAAGTAATAAATGCCATTTTAATAATAAAAGCCACTGATTTGAGAAATTAGTCACAATATTCTTGTAAACTGCACATCCTGTCTTTCTCAAGTCCATTGGAAGGAGTAAGACAAACACCAAGACCTCTCAAACTCTAGTGCTACTGATGACAGTGGAAAAACCCAAAACATTGCTATGGAATCAAAGAGCTTAATGAATTCCTCTGTCCTTTTTTATTTCTTGTTGCTTTTAATCTTCCCCCTTTCAAGACACCGTTTCTAAAAGGTAAAATATTGCAATGCAACATGATTGTAAAACTACTATCATTTCTATACAATGTTTCCAATTAGAAATAGAGCAGGAAAAAATATAAACTAATTATTAGGTCAAGTTACTCTTTCAAATCATCCCCTGAAATACAGGAACTGAAATCATAATGGGCAAATCATTACAAGAAAAAGCACTCAAACAATTTATGCCAGACTCTAGACCATTTCCAAATGCTAAGACTCTCCACACATGGTATTATGACAAAAAAAGAGTTGAGAGTTACACCAGAAGATTACATAAACAAAAACTGATGTTTTGTCTAGTACAACAGGAGTCTTAAAAAAACCAAAATCCACTTTGTATCCATTATTTCATAGCCAGATGTTTCCTGTGCACCTGCAGATGTCTCCAGTTCTGAATTCATGAGCTATAGTATTCTAACAGCTTCTCATCAGTTGGTTTTAGAATTTTCTTGTCTGCCATGCTCACAATCCATCCTGGAGCAAGACCAAAAAATATCTGTCTAGGATCCTTGCGCATGCTTAACATTTTGAAGAGTTCATCCTTAGTTATATCAGGTAAAACATAACCATATTTCTTGGCCAGTTCAAGCCTGGCTTCTGCAACCTTCGATGGATCTGCCAAGTAGCCACGATTCCTGGCATCTGTGTAGTAAGGGACAAGATCTTCAGGAGGAAGCATTCGCTTTGGAATAGGCTGGCCACGCAGAAAAAATACTGCTGGCTTACATAAAATTCCTGTGGGCAGAGATGAGATAAGATTAGGTACTATCCTTGAAAATAAGTATTTAAAGACATTAAAGAGCACCTCCTTATTTAGCACTTTGTACTAAATAAGTTATTAAACTCTCTTTAAAAATCACCAAGCAAAATAAGCAAATCTAACAATATCCTCAAATGACATCATGTTTTACAAGTTTCACTTACACAGACAAACAATTCTGTTTTAAATTATATTTATAGAAATATTTTGAATGTATCATTACTTCTAATACATTTAGAATACCTGCTTTGGAAGGATACAGTAACGAAGCTAGATGAAACAATTTATTTAAAGATCTGACTTCCAGATTAGAAATAATACATTTGCATGGATATTCAATCAGTGTACCAACAGATGTCAAATCTAGTGTTCATGTAAGTTTTTTAAATAAAGAATCAAGGGTAAGTGTGTGATTACCCTCTCCTCCTCAAGTTTTACTGAGTTTGGATAATTACATTCCAGAACCTTAACAGAAAAACTTAGTATCTTGATTATTTTCTGGATTGGAAAAAAATATTTATCACTCCAGGGTAACATATTTTGCACATTAAAACCATCTACTTCTCTTGTTCTCAGCCTCATTCACACATGAAAGCTCCATTATTGTCAATAAGAACTGCATGAATGAATATTAGGCAGGATGCAGCCTCAAGCAAAGCAAAGCCTCATTCTTCAGTGAAAGTGTTTTGAAAACAATAGCCATTTTAACAGAACCATTATAAGCTTCTGTACTTTAGTTATTTCCTCACTTTAACTAGAAAAATATTGAAAATAAAAACATCCATGGTGGTTTTAAAACCTAGTTTTCTTCCTGAATTTTCTCAGGGTTATTATATATATGTGAAAGTTAGAAGAAAAAAATTCAAAGAAAAATTCTTTTATCAGTTCATCTATTTACAAAGCTCCTTGGATTTTTTTAATTGGCTGATTGGTGACTACTAACACGGGCAGGGCTGAAACAGCTTAAAAAAGCAAAAGTGAGGATGTATTACAGTTGAACTCATGTAAAAGAACATGTTGTTGAATCTTTAGAACAGAAGAGAGTAATTTTCCAGTAAGAACTACATTTGAAACTTTCATGTGACTCATTTACTCTTTGCATAGCTAAAAAA
>VZTY01019036.1:637128-663637 GCA_013400935.1 Turnix velox
TTTGAAAAAGAAAAAAAAAAAAAAAAAAAAAAAAAGCAGAAATTAAAAGAAATTCTTACCCAAACTCCTTGGATCATAGAATGACGTTGTTACAACCCCACCATTTTTTTCAATGGCTGCAACTGCTAATTCAGATGCCCTCTGCACTTCAATATTCACTTTAGCTGAAAAGATATCAGCGCCCTGCAAATTTCAGCACATAAGAGTCCCATTAAAATTAGTGATTTAGGGCGCACATGTATTTTTATGTACAAAGATGTAAGAAATATTAAATCCCACATAATATTATGATTCATCTGAATCCTGAACAAAGATGGGTAACCAAATCACTGAGTCACCTCATTTGAATGCAAAAAGTTTGCCTGAGCAAGATATTAATGCATTTCTTTCATTACTTTCTAGTCCTCTGCTGTAAAATATGTGTTAGGTCTCCTTTAACTGCTCCTTAACTATTACTTTTGTAGTCTCTCAGCTCTTGAAACACCATCCTAGAATTTTTTTGCTAATGCACAGTGCCCTCTAGTGGATTTTTTACCACAAATATACCACATCAAACTTCACACAATTGCTGAACACCTCATTCGGTGAACAGGGATATCTTGCACTACATCAGGTTGCTCTGAGCCTCATCAAGCCTGGCCTTGAATTCCTCCAGGGACAGGACCCCTACCACCTCTCTGGGAAACCTATTCCACTGTCTCACCACGCTCACGGTGAAGAACTTCTAACATACGATCTAAACCTGCCCTGCACTAGTTTAAATCCAGTGCCCCTCATTCCGCCACTGTTTTGAAAAACAGTCCCTCACTGGCTTTCCTGTAGGCCCCCTTCAGGTACTGGCAGGCCACTATAAGGTCTCCCCACAGCCTTCTCTTCTCCAGGATGAACAACCCAAATTTTCTCATCCTGTCCTCATAGAAGAGATGGTCCAGACTCCTCATTATCCTTTTGGTCTCTCCAACACCTTCCCTGAATTTAGAAAAGCTAAGATGCTTTTTATGCCTGGCTTGAAAAAACTGAAAATGTACACTGCCTGAAGTAATGAGTGTCTTTTCTGCATACCTCCTCCACCAGCTGGACACCATAATCCCTTTTGAGAGGTTGCACGGTTACACCTCTGGCATTAGTGAGCTGCGTTAAGTCAATTGGTTGTGTGGGGTCAACTCTACCCAAATCAATGAGGTACTGCAGCCTCTGAAGACTGAGTGGTTGATACTGACGTCTGAGGCTAGGGAGAGGAAAACAAAACAAAACAAAAAAATGAGAAATTTTAACAACATTTTTATTTCCACATGCTGATGGATGTGGTTAAAACCAGCAAGACTCTATTACTTTCTTGCCACTCAAGAAACTTGGATTTTTGCTGCTTATTTGTCATTAATTTGCAAGAACTGTTAATAGAAGAAGCTTAGTGCCTGCATTCTGCAAGCTTCATGTCTTCAGCTATTTAAAGTGCTTCTTGTTTGCTTTTACAATAAGTTAGTTAAGCAAACAGGAGGAAGTACCAGTACTTGTAAATATAATTTGAATCACACTGGTAAAACAGAGAAAACTTTTGATTATCAGAACAGATCTGTATATCATACTGCATGCATAAACAATGGAAATACAAAAACTGCATAGCTACTTGATGAAGTCATAATAGCAAAGTGAGTAATAAAATACAGCTGTTAAGTTTAACAATTCACAAATAAATTCATGTAAGTCTTTTCATTCCTGTGATGTCTGCCGATAGCAGCATGTTTTTGTTACTACTGCCTGTAATACCTTCTATATCCAAACAATGCTTTCATGACTGTAGCTAAAAGCAACAAAATGGTCAGTGACATACACACCACTTTAACAAACAAAGCTAGGTTTAAGTGACAATAAAATTTGTAACTGTCAATATAGTGAAGGNGAAGTAATGTGTGTCTCTTTT
This sequence comes from Turnix velox, assembly GCA_013400935.1. Classification (NCBI taxonomy): domain Eukaryota; kingdom Metazoa; phylum Chordata; class Aves; order Charadriiformes; family Turnicidae; genus Turnix; species Turnix velox. Next base: position 639,050 of record VZTY01019036.1, read on the forward strand.
GCATACGTCCCCCCACAGCGGGACACCATAATCCCTTTTGAGAGGTTGCACGGTTACACCTCTGGCATTAGTGAGCTGCGTTAAGTCAATTGGTTGTGTGGGGTCAACTCTACCCAAATCAATGAGGTACTGCAGCCTCTGTAGACTGAGTGGTTGATACTGACGTCTGAGGCTAGGGAGAGGAAAACAAAACAAAACAAAAAAATGAGAAATTTTAACAACATTTTTATTTCCACATGCTGATGGATGTGGTTAAAACCAGCAAGACTCTATTACTTTCTTGCCACTCAAGAAACTTGGATTTTTGCTGCTTATTTGTCATTAATTTGCAAGAACTGTTAATAGAAGAAGCTTAGTGCCTGCATTCTGCAAGCTTCATGTCTTCAGCTATTTAAAGTGCTTCTTGTTTGCTTTTACAATAAGTTAGTTAAGCAAACAGGAGGAAGTACCAGTACTTGTAAATATAATTTGAATCACACTGGTAAAACAGAGAAAACTTTTGATTATCAGAACAGATCTGTATATCATACTGCATGCATAAACAATGGAAATACAAAAACTGGATAGCTACTTGATGAAGTCATAATAGCAAAGTGAGTAATAAAATACAGCTGTTAAGTTTAACAATTCACAAATAAATTCATGTAAGTCTTTTCATTCCTGTGATGTCTGCCGATAGCAGCATGTTTTTGTTACTACTGCCTGTAATACCTTCTATATCCAAACAATGCTTTCATTGACTGTAGCTAAAAGCAACAAAATGGTCAGTGACATACACGCCACTTAAGCAAACAAAGCTAGGTTTAAGTGACAATAAAATTTGTAACTGTCAATATAGTGAAGGAAACCAATGAAGCAGCAGCATACAGACTTCCAGCTAAGAACAGTGAATGGCCACAAGAATCTTAAACATTAAAAAGCTGAAAGAAGGACATAACACAAACAAGCACAACATGGAAAGAGCACAGAAGTGTCAGACAACACAAGATATCTGAGAAGAATAACCATCAAAGATGACTTAATGGGTTCATCCAAGAGATCTTACACTAAAGAGCATGTTGAGATCCTAGGTGGAACAGATGTACTGAAGACAGAGGATGCAGTGTTGCAGGGCTAAAAAGGTAGAGTCATGAAGAGAAACAGAACTGTTTGGACAACAGCAGATCATAATGTTCCTGCACCAGCAGGGGGATTGGACTAGATGATCTCTTGAGGTACCTTCTAATCCCTGACATTCTGTGATTCTGTGTAACAAATCAAGGTTGCAATCATACTTCTATGCTTATCAACTTACCTGGGTCAATCTGACTATTCCCAGTTCAACAGGTTATCTGCTGAGCAGACAAGGCAGAAGTGAAATAAGAACATATGGAGGAATGGTCTGAGAGGAGAAATGGACTCAGCTGTAGGACAGAACAGTAATCTCCTACATATACAAGAGATCATGCAAAGAAAAGGGCAAACAAGCAGAAAAATTAAAAAAAGAAGAATTAACTACAGTACAAGAAATGGGAGATTCTGCAGGTAAGGAAGCTAACAATCTGAGATGAAGTCAAGCCTGTTTTGACATATTAAATTCTGGCTTAAAGAATCAAGGATCAAGAAAAGCAGCCAACAAATAAACTATGAGCAAACATGAAGAAACTTACCTATGTCCATCATTAAACCCATATTTTGGTATGGCCAAGTAAAAGGGAGTTTGACCACCCTCAAAGCCTAATCGAGGGCGATTTCCTCTTTGTCTTTCGCCTTTGTGACCACGACCACACTTCCTTCCTCTATATCTTCCACGGCCACGTCTTTTCTCCTTGAAAAGCAATCAATGATACATTTAGTCAAATACTTCAGAAATAAATATCTATAAAGCATAAGAATTCAGAGACATAAATAACCCTGCAAAATACTTATCCTTGAGGAAAAAATTAAGAGATGGTTCTTTACAAAGGGTAGAAAGTCTGAAAAGCAGTTTATGCGATTTTTACAGAGCACAACTTTTACTAGGCAACACAAATAGTCTGAAACGTAACTATACATTGCAATAAAAGGAAGACTCATATTTAATCCTACTTCTTACACTCTGCACTCAAGTAAGAGAATTTTCCTGAATTAATTTTCAGTATTTCCTATTTCAAGAGGAAGTTGCTCAGTGCTTAGAAATTTACAAACACTGACAACAAAAAAAGGAGACAAAGAAAAAAAACAACAAACAAAAATCAATTCTACTTCAAGGGATAGGGGAACAGAATATATATGCCATGCACACTTACAATTTTATTACTGAACTTAAAGACTTTCTGAAAAGCCTGCAACTGTTGTAATTTCTACTGACTACCAATTAAACTACTGTCTTTTAAACCTTCTTTTTTAAATTAAGATTTTGATACTAAGCTATTGGCTTCTGAGAACTTTAAATTAGTATTGCAGCCATAAGCAACAGTTCAGCAGTCTTCTTGCACTCACCACCTATTTATGTCATCAGAAGCACTTGCACAGATAAATGGTAAAATGATCAAGGACATAAGTAAATTTTCTTTTTTTAATTTAAAATCCAGGTCAGTTGCAGCACTCAGTACAGTTCACAAGTATGCAAACATGTATAGGATTAGAAAATAGTCAGTAATTAAGGGTGGAAATGACCAGCTGAGAGTGACTGCTAACAAATGAAGTGGTGCCAGCTCATTACATCATGGTATTTGATTATTAACCAAAGACTGTAAAGGCATAAAATTAGATTTTCTGCTCTTTATTGTGTCTGAAAGTTTTCAAAGCAATGGAGCACTTAAGGTGCCCTGAAATATTAGTGTAAAAGTCACTAAAGACTTGCATTAGAAAAAAAAACCCTTAACACATTTGACAGGTTGTCTGGTCAAAGAAACACAACCTCAACTCTATTAATACTAGACAGTACAGATTTCAAGTGTGGTTTTATTCTAGACCAGACTATCCCCACCACCAAAGGAAGCTGACTTGTCCCCAGCTCACAAGTTATGCTTCTTTACTCATGGCACCTCTTGTGCTGACACAAGTAATTGTGTTGGGCAGATCAGGGAACTAAACATTAAGCTAGATGAAAAATAACTTCTGTACAACTAGTTTTCAGATGGTTTAGTTCCTTGCTCTGGTTCACTGCACAACTTCTAGCAGCAGCACAAATTTAACAGGAGGTGCAAGCATGAGGATGCAGAGGGAGGGGACAGCTGGCCCACTCTTTCCAGTAGTTGACTGCACACACCAAATGACAGTGAAGTTAGATGATACAAATACACTGACAATACCTGACAGCAAATGGAAAGTAATCAGCCCAATGACCAAATGTACTTTTTTTTAACTGCAATTTCTGTTTGTGAAGTCAAATGCTCTTAAACCCGCTTATCTGAGATCTACATTAACCACAGAACACGGCTGTCAAGCACCAAAAAGAAAGTGTTGGAGAAAAAGAGCTGAGGTAATTTGTTTAAAAAGTAAAGAGCTAGCAATAACATGAGGGGAAAAAACTGCTAAACTGCTCATTTCCTAGATGGAGTTACAAGTTACTTACTAAAGACTTGATGAAGTGTACAAAAATTTCAGTTTTCAAGACTAGAAAAAAAGTGCTTTCCTAAATACAACAGCTAACTTGAAAAAAAGTCTCAAGACCAGGAAAGCATCAGTACCAGTAAAACCCAGGTTCAGACTATTGCCCAACTTCTGGATACTAAGCCTGAAAACAATGTTTTGGAGCATGAATTACTTTGAAAGATGAGAATCACCACTCCTTTTCCACACAGGGTCTGCTTCTTCCAGCTCCACTTGACCCTAGCCAAGATAGGCATTCACAGCTACTACTGAAGTAATTTGACAGTCAAGGGGAACCCCAACAGCTGCAGAGGAGAAGAATATCCATTCTCTTGTCACAGGTCTAAGGAATTACAACTATGCAGTACTAACCAGTACCACAAGCATCTTCAGGAAACTGAGTACTGGTAGGGAAATGCTGCTTGGTGCTCCCTGTTAGTTCTCTATTTCTATAACTTTAGCTTTTGAACTTTTGTTTACTGATATTTCTTTAAACCACTTAGGCCTCTTTCTGGTTTTTTTTTTGTTGTGGTTTACTCAAACATTCCACAAGGAGAGAGCAACCAACAGTAAAATGAAGAGCTGGCTGGCATCACATTCCTTTTAAGCATTCTAGCTTTTTCTTTTCACATGTATTATGCCATGCTATAAACACTTGGTATTCCAGACTTTTTACTGTGTCTGTCTGTCCCCCAACGATGCCCCTGGGGTCCAGCTAGGTCCACTCATCAGCTAGTTCTCTGTGGAGATGCCCAAACACGCTGGCTAGAAGGCATACAAAGAACAAGAACAAGGACAAGGACAACACAGACAGCACTGCTACCTACGCCCCTCCCTTCCCACGCTAACTGCGACGAGGCCGGTCTCCTGAGCTGGCCGCAGCCTCTCCAAGGACGTTCGGGACGGCCCTCGGGGCAACTGCCATCAGGGCCGGGTGTGCCCGTTACCGAGACAGAGACCTGTCGCTAAGAGAGAAAGCATGGCCGCAACACACACGACAAACTGCAGACACTCACCGGCTTTTTGGAGCCTGGGATGGGCCTTAGGTTGGCCAGGCTGACCCTGGGCAGCGACCGCAGCAGCTCCAGGGCCTTGCTCCCGCCATTCCCGCTCATGTTCCCTCACTTCCCAAGGACGGCAGCGGCGCCAGCTGCTTTACGGTAGTACCGTAAACCGCGCACCCCGCTCCTTCCCCAGTGTCGCGCAGCCTCCCCAAAGGGCGGGGCAGGAGGGCGGCGCGTTTCTGTTGGAGACTTGTGTTGCTGCGGCGCGCTGCGCTACTTGGTCAGTTCTGTTATTTTAATATAAAAAGCAGAACTATTGTGAAATGGTAGAGCAGTCTCAATCGGTATGTGGGTCTGGCGTAGGGCTGCGAGCATGAGGTCGGCCTCCGCATGCGGAGACATCGCGGAGGCATCGGGGAATCGTCACAGAGGGGAAAGGCCTATTCCAGCTGTGACAGTCACCTAGTGCTTCTCGGTGTAACGTACTCAAACGTTTGTTTGATCAGAATCTCCTTCCACTTTGCACATCTGCTTCAGAAATTGGTGACTTTCAGTATGACATCTGTGTAGCTTTGAGGCACAGAATCATAGAATGGTTTCAATTGGAAGGAGACTTTAAGATCACCTGCTTCCAACCACCCTGCCATGGGCAGGAGACACCTCCCACCAGACACGATTGCTCAAAGCCCTATCCAGTCTGACCTTGAATGCTTCCAGAGGTGGGGCATCCACAGGTTCTCTGGGCAACCTGTTCCAATGTTTCACCACCCTCACAGTAAGCAATTTCTTCTTGATAGCTAATCTAAATCTACATTATTGCAGTTTGAAACCATTTACCCTTCACCCAATCACCACTCTTCCTTTCTAGAAAGTCCCTCCCCATCTCTCCATTCGGCCCTTTCAGCTACCACAAGGCTGCTATAAGGTCTCCCTGGAGCTTTTCCTTCTCCAGGCTCAGCAGTCCCATCTCTCTCAGCTTTGCTGAAATTAATGAGGTTGGCATGAGCCCAGCTCTCAAGCTTACCACCTTCAAAAAGAGTAATAAAAAAATCTCAATTTAACAATACACATTAATTGCTGGTATGGGCCAGCCATCCACTCCATTCAAGCCATCCACTAGGATAGGGAAAAATACAGTTTAGAGCATGCTTTGCCTTGTAAATTTCTCACTAATTTAAGCAGAACCTTGAATTGAGGTAGAAAAATATCACTTGTATGATACACATCAAAACACAAAAAGCCATCTGTGAGAATCACCCTATTTCAGCAACAGGGATCTCCTGGCATATATTCTATGTATATATGTATATGTACGTATATACATTCAGGGCAGAAGAGATTGCATATTTAATGTTACACAGCAAGTGTAAAGACTTCTGTGATATACAGATAAAAATAATAATGCTATTTAGCAAAAGCTTTATGACAAAAACATCCCTGGATTGCATGGAACACGCCAGGGGGAAGGATGTGAAAGAAATATAGCATGCATTCAGCTGCTGTTTGAGCTGCCAAAAATGTATCCATGTTAGCCAGATACCACACAGCAAATACAATGAGCAGATTGACTTTCTGGGAGGAAGTATCTGACAAAGATGTATGGAATACAAGACAAAGAACAAAGTATTTCATTTTGATAAAAATGTGTTTGCCATACTTACTCAGAGTTGGTCTAAGTATTTGGGATGGACTGGAATGATCCAGTAATTTCAATACGGAGTGCCTGAATAGCCCAATACATATCACGATGAATGAGAACCATTGACTCTTTGGGGGCAAGCCAAGAGATTTAATTTGGTGATGAAGGCATCTGATTTGATGAGGACAAATGGCTTCTGTCCCAACAATGCTGTTCGCTGCTTTTCCTGTTTCCCATGACTTACTATTTTAATATTTACCTATTTAAGAATGCTCTAATTTCCTTTTTCCCCTAAGTCTTGTGCTTAGGGAAATGAAGAAAAAGGATTCTTACAGGAAACACTCAAAGCCATGAACACGTACAAATCATACTAGAAAAGTGCATCATCTATTTGAAAGGCAGTTTCAAATGTGAAAGACAGTTCAAACTCTTTGAAACCACCATAAAGCCGAAAGCAGCTGTACAGAGCCTGCCTTCTAAACGGTGCCTGCAAACTCGCCACCCCGCGGCACATCGGGCTTCATTTGGGCTTCCCTTAGAGGTTTCCCGAACATGCTTTGGCTTCACGCCGGTACACCCCACAGGCCTGCAGCCCCCACACGCCTGTCCCGGCCTGTCACTCGCAGCAGGAAGGCACAGACAAGACCGCAAGTGGATCCAAGGGTCGCTGCTCCGGCCCCCCGGAGGCCACGTCAATCTTTTACCTCAGGGGCGGACAGGCGGGAAGGGTTCACTTCGGCCGCCTCACGCCCCGAGGGCGGCCAATCAGTTCCGGGAATGGGTCCCGGCGAGGGAGGGTGGGCAGCCCGGCAGCGGGGCTGAGCGGGACGGGGGGCTCTGATGGGCTGAGCCCGCTCCTCCGCCTCCAGCTGCCGCCCGCCCGCGCACCTCCCACCTTCCCCCGCCTTCCTGGCCCGGCGCCCGTCCCTCCTCTCCCCGCTCCTGGCTGCTGTCCCGCTGGCCGCTTCATCGCCCGGTGTATGTGCGGCAACAACATGTCGGCGCCACTCCCCGCTATCGTCCCGGCCGCCAGGAAGGCAACGGCTGCCGTGAGTGGGGACGGGCGGGCAGAGGGGGTGCGCTCTTGGCGGGCGGTGGCCCCTCGCCCCGCTTTGTTCTCCTCTGCGGCCTCCGTCCTGGGCTAGTGGGCGGCCCCGCGGGTTAAGGGGGTGACGCCGCCGCCAGGCCCAAGTGAGGGCGGGCGGGCGGTTGCCCGATGTAAAGGGAACGGTGAGGCGGCCCGGGCCGGTTGACAGGTCTTGTTATTTTCCTGTCAGAGCCGGAGCATGTTTCCCGCTGCCTGTCGGCGGCCGGAGCCGGCTCCGGGCAGGGGAAGGTCATGGGTGTCGGCGGGGGCCGACCGATGGCTCCGTGCGGCGGGTGAGGTGCGCGCTCTGATGGCGGTGGGGAAGCCCGGGGCGGGGAGGAAGGGAATGGAGATTTCCTCTTCGCGCTCCGGGCGGGGTGTGATCCTGCCTGGGCGCCTGTGGTACGTGGGGGAAAGGTGCGTTTACGGTGTAGTGATCTTACACCACTATATTGTTTTGGTCTTTTTTCTTTAGGTCATTTTTCTTCACGGACTGGGAGATACTGGGTGTGTATTCTGATCTGTTAAGACTTAACAGTTATAGTTTCAGATGTAAGGCTGCAATTTTTAAAGACCTGAACGTTTAAAAGTTACTTAAGCCTCTTATTTTGCCTTTTTGCCTTTAGTTGTCTGCAGTGGCTAACAACAGATGAGACTTTGTATGTGCTAGAATGACAATGACATCTATTTATTTAAAGTTTCCCAGTATGACTCCTCAAAAGCTATTTCTTCTCACTTCTCAGTCACTTGCCTGATTTGGTCTGAATGTGATCCCTGGTTTGTTCTTGAGACAAAAGTTTTTCTTCTGAAAAAAGAAGTCAGTTGGTTTCTGATCTGTCACTTTCCTGAGAGTGGGTGCACAGTTATTCCTGTGCTTGTCTAAATTTAGAGATGTCTTTTTTCCTGGACTCATGGATTGCTGGTTTGCTAGTAGATGCAGTTAGTCCATGTCACATTTCGTGCATCAGTATGTCACACTTACAGTCCAAGCTTATGTGTTATATTTAAGCAAGTTGCTAAGCAGTCACCTAACATTTCTATGTTTTTCTATCTGAAATATGATCTTCGGAATTCAGGAAAAAAACAAACAAACAAGCTATGAAATAACCTGTCTGCCTTTGTCCTGTTGTTTCCACATTTGAGTAGAAATGGAAAGAAAGGAAATTTCTTGGAGGTGTTCTAGGTGTGGCATAATGTTTCCAGTGGAAGCTTGTGTGTGCTGAGCTATAGGCATAAATTCATTAAAGCCATTGAATGAACAAGTTAGGAGTGTGTTAAAACTTTTTTTTTTTTGGTAAAGAAATTGACACTTGGATATTTGAAAATAAGTAGTATGAATGCTTTGTCTGTTGTGCTCCCTTACATGTAAAATTGTGCAATGTTTTTTAGAACTCAGTTTCGTTAGGTGGAACTTAAATATTGCCTTTTAAAAAAGGGTTAAAACTTGCAACATGTAACATAATGTATTCTGAAGAACTAAAAAAAAGGAAAAAAAGTCCACTGTCAGAACTGAAATTTTTGTGACCCAGATATTTAATAAGTTAAAAAGAGACAGTTCTTTGCACTTGCCTGTATTTTACAAGTGGAGATGTTTGCTCTCATTTGTTGTGCTGACGTAGCACCTTGTTTGCATTATCCCTCTTCCTTTCTGCTAGTAGGAGACAGCTGAAGCAGCAGTGCTTCCTGCTTCTTGGCACCAAATGTTCAGCAAGCCATTGTAGAATCCTTTGAGTCTTCATAATTTGAGGGCTTACAAATCTGGTCATTGTTGATTTTGACAAGTGGGGAATAAAAAAATAAATAACAAATTATAATCTTTGTTCAAATGTGGTATTTCTGTTTTGGTGACAAAGCTAGTGCACAGTCCTCAAGCATACACTGAGCTTACTGGAATGTATGCATTAACAAGTCATAACACCTCTGTGGAAATAACAGTGATTTAACTTTTCTTCCAGTTAATGTTCTTCCAGTCCATTGCAGGTCAAATTATTTAAAACTGCCTTTGACATGCTGCTATTTTTTCCCTGAACAAGCTGTAGCAGTGACCCAAGAAAGAATTACCTGAAGTGAATGAATTAATATTTTAATTGTTTCCCCCAGTTTAAAGTGTTCTGTTCTACTTCAAAATTGCTGTATTTTTCTTACTCTGAGAAGTATCTAACAGATGTTATGTTCTTTTTCTCTCTTAACTGCTTTATAAATGGCACTTAAAGATTGGTACATGTCAAAATCTGAACAAAAGGTACAACATGAGGATTATTCTGAAGAGTCTGTGTAAATGTTTTCCAAATTTGTCAAATTAATGCTCATAGTTGGCTAAAAAAATAGACCTTAAATTCTTATCCAACCAATTTTTCTCAGTCAGGTTTTTCCTTTAGGTTCGTATTTGGCCTTCTGTGGTATTGCAAATCTTATGCAAGTAATACCACTCACAATTAGTTAATTGTGTATGTAAAAGTACTGGCAGGAAGTAGTTTGAGATAAACAATCAGTGCTTGGAATGTCTGTGCTGTCTGTGTGTTTGAAACACCTTAGGTAGCAGATCAACTTCCCAGAATGATGTTAAAACTAAACCAAGCAGGCTTGTAATGCTTGTCTGCTCTTGATCCAGTTAGTCCTACTTTGTCACTGATTAATGTGTTATGGTTCTTTTCTGCTTAGAATCAACTTTCTGGTATGTAGTTTAGTTTAGTGGGTGAATTAAGAATACTGAATAATGAGAAAATCAGCAAATAGAGGTGGTATTAACTGTTCTCACAAGGCATTGGTTCTGCACAGGTTCAGATTTGGGTCCAACTCAGTTCAGGTAAGCCCCAGAGTGGGTCTTTCAGAGCTGTTTATTTTAATTATGCTTTCCAGTTTTCTGGTCTGTGGGAAGCTTGGTAACCGATCTGCTGTGCTGGTCTCGCATTGTTCTATGCATTCATACAGTGCATACTCGAGACTAAAATACTGCCTCCTGTGTGGAGTGTCTTGAGAACTTTCAAGCTTTGACAAAGCAATTGTTCAGGTTGGCTTCATGTGAAGTTAGCTCAGATGTCAGTTCACTGTGCTCCCACATCTCAAAAAATTTGGTTCAGAAGTAGTGAAATTGGCTGTGGAGGAAACTGTCTTAACTCTGCAGGAGCAGCAAAGCAGCCTCCGGGCTAGAGCTATCTGGAAGAGGGATACCCATGTTCAGATGTCACTCAAATTAACAAACCCAGACAGATACAAAGCAGGCTTTGCCTAGAGCCAGGGTGGTGTTTCTGTAGTTGGGCCTCGATTTGATTAAATGCCTTTGAACAAAGCTTTTTAGTTTAGCACTGTATTTCTAGCATACTGTGGTTGATGTAAAAATTTTCCAGAAATGTGTTTATTTTGATGTAATTCAGCATATTTCGTACTTAATATTTGCTGTTTCGCCAATGTAAAAATTAGCCAGAGCATAGATGATATTTAATATGTTTTTTTATTGCAGGCATGGATGGTCAGAAGCACTTGCTGGCATCAAAAGTCCCCATGTCAAATACATTTGCCCACATGCGTAAGTTTGTAGCTTTTGTTGTTTTCCTTTTTACTGTAGTTACTTACTGAGGCACTTGCACGGATGATAAAGTCAAGTGGAATTTGTATGTGTCTGCACCACGCTAAAATAATGTTGATGCTGTCAAAAATTTTGTTATTTTTAGGAACTGCTCTGTGGCAACTGCTTTATGGCAAAACTGCATTTCTATTCATATTTTTTACTTTTGTTACTAATTCAGACTGAAAACATATTTGGAAAGTTTTATGTGCAGTTATATTGTTTTGACTTTATGTTTTCACTGTTGCGTTTTTCTCTTCAATAACAATTTGTTAAAAGACAGTCTGAGAGAAGTATTCTTTTTGTACTTACTGACCCTTAAATACATTAGTTTTGTATTAGGTATGTGTACTTAAGCTCAGGTGTGTCCCTGTTATCTATGGCAAGTTTCAACGAATCAGAGGATATTAATATTTTCATCTAATAATGCAGTTTGAGCCATCTTTGTGCAATTTAAGAAGTTAAATGCTTCTGAGTGAACTGAGGAGTCAGCAAATAAAGTATTAAGATCTATCTAGTATTCACTTGATGAGAGAAAAGTATAATCTTACTTCATTTTAACATAAAATTCAGATTAACTTTTGCTCCAGTAGTCGTGGGAGAGATGGGGTAATGATGATAAGGAGATAAGTATGTAACATTTTGCTGTATTACTGATTACTGGACTGTCATTTATTTATTTTACCCCATGGTCATGCTTTGCTGAGCCATTCAAAAGGAGCTTAGCAGTACCTGCTGTTCTTTTTGCTTACCCTTTGTCCTGTTTCAGTCTCTTCCCACCAAAATTTGTATTTTTAAATGTCAATAGATTAAAACTGCAGCGGGATTTGATCCATGATGGGGTTTATTGAAGTTGTCTTTGTACTTCTGAAAAGCTACCACAAGGGCAGCCACTGCTGAAGTAATTTCTGCCATTGAGAAGCACTGGAGTATGACCGCCCTGGTATCTGCCACTGTTCTCTTTGGCTAATTCCTCATGTTTGTAGATGCTGCTATGTAAGGTGTCTTCATCCACTGAGCATGTGTGTATAACTGTGATATATGAGTGTTACTTTGAAATAGAGAGTGGTAATTCAGCTCTGAACATTAACTGCACTTGGTCTGGCAGGTTTCAAGAGAGATTTCTTGGATAGATGCTGTGAAATAGCCATGTTAGTTATGTTTCAAAAAGAAGACGGAAGTAAGGATGTGTAATTCTGCACTGCAACTGCATTATGAAATTTCTCTTGCTATGTGTCTTATGTTGTTCATTCTCATTTGTAGGCCAGTTATGCCAGTTTCTTTGAACATGAACATGGCTATGCCATCATGGTAAGTATTTGTCCAACTACAAGTGATTCTAATCAAGAGATATCTAGGGGTTTCAACTCAGTGTTCTTAATTAAAAATCAAGTACAACTTGAATATCTAGTTTTAATTGGATGTAAGTATGAAAACCTTTTTGCTTTAGTTGTGTTCTTCTAAAAGGGCTCTTGTGGGTATGCTCTAATGCCTTCTATACCAGAGGTAATGGTTATTCCTCAGGACTAATCTATATGTCTTGTAAAATAAAATAGAGTTTGTATTTTAAAGTGATCTGTAGGCTGTATTGTATGTGAATTCATAGTCAGTAGCAGTAGAGACTTAGAGTGGAAATGTAGTTTCTATTAGTGTGTATCATTTGGTGTTGGTCAGTAGGTTATCTAGAAACTGTTTTCAGACCACCTGTTCTGAATAAAAAGCAAGAAAAATACAGTAGATTTCAGTGGTCTTTAACCAGTCCTCTCCAGTCTTTTTTTCCTTTGAGTAACTTGAGTTTGTTTTTCCTTTATTCTTTCAAATACTGATATTGGACATGCTACTGAAAAGTTGAAATTCCTGCTGATATTTTTGGAGCAAATATCAAAACTGAGCTACTTAAGCCGCAGTAAATTACAGAAGATAGCAAAGCTCAGAAAAGCTTTGTTGACTAGATATGGTCTTTTAGCCACATTTACAGATTTCCCACTATTTCTTGTAAACTGGGTGGTTGTAACAACAGGACTGTCAGATAACATATTGTCTGGAAAATATCCCAGTTTAATTATTTGTATTTCAAGGAAATGGATTGGATTCTCTTAGTAATGCTTTTGTTGATATTTTTGTAAGGTTTGATATCATTGGACTTTCTCCAGATTCCCAAGAAGATGAGGCTGGGATCAAGCAGGCAGCAGAGAATGGTATGCTTAGGAGTACTTTGTATATTTTAAAATTACATCCATGTATTCTTATAAATGAATTATCTATCTGAAACATATTTTCCAAAGACACAATTCTTAAGGAAAGTAGTATATATTATGTATATTTAAGGAAAGTATGTATATATTGTATTATTGCTGACCAAACTTTATCTAAGAGCATGGTTTGTGTTGTGGCTTGGTTTTATTTTTAATTTAAATTTCATGAATAAGTAATTTGCTATTGAAAACACTTTATGCTTTCAGATGTGAAATAACATGGGAGCCAGTGTACTTGGGTTTTTTGATTTTTGGGTTGGTTGGTTTTGGTTGGGTTTTTTGTGTTTGCTTTTTTTAAAAGCTGAATAGCACAGCTGAGTAGAGCTGCACAGGTATCCACTTGTGAAGCTGAATGGTCAAAAGAGCATACCGTCTTCCTGGCAATGGGGCTTTTTTTGAGACTTAGATGTTTTTCTCTGTGGAAGTGTTACACTGGCACTAGATTTTCTGATCATGCTCTAGATTTTTTGAACAATTTTAATATATAGCAGAATCAATTTTCCTTTCATGAGCTTTCTGTTGACATGATGGGGAATGTCTCTTTCCTTTTCTAGACTTTCTACAGAATGAAATTATTATTAACTACTGGGATTTATTTATATTTCAGTTAAAGCACTGATAGATCAAGAAGTAAAAAATGGAATTCCTTCTAATCGAATTATTCTGGGAGGCTTTTCTCAGGTAAGGTACTATTGGAAAGAATTTTGTCTTTTTTTAGTAATCTGGCTTACCTAAGGGGGAAAATCCAGACACTCAACTGGAAAAGAGTTGATGTTAGATGCTTCCTGATTTTTAAGTATTTTCTTTCCTTTGTTTTAACAAATTAAGTCTTCCACTTTTATACAAGTAATTATTATTTACTGGAAAATGGACATGTGTGTATAAAAAAGATACTAAAATTAATAGTTCATTTGAAGTCTTTATGGATGTAACTTACATAGCTTTGCTTGAAAATTTTTAGTTTAATTTGGTTAATTGATGGTCTGGATTTATTTGGGAAATTCATCTCTCCATACATCTGCAGTAGGTAGATTGATAGGTTTATTGGTCCATACACCAAGTCCTCCTGCAAGTAAATTAAAGTAGTAAAGTGGTGATAATACTCTCATGAGCAATGGTCCTTTGTTTCATGTTTTGGTTGGGTTTTTTTAATTTTTTTTTTCCCCTCCAGCTGTTAGTGTTGGTAAATTTCTTGTTCAATTTCTGAATTGTTCCTGTGGACTTGGGGTAGAAAAAAACAAATGTTGTTGTACAGAGATATTGGTTTCAGTGTTGTGTCTAAGGAAGAGTAGGCTGGAATAGGAAAAGACCTTTAATGCAAAAATTAGAGATCCTCAAACAAGCATTGAAAGGAACAGTAGTATTGCCATTCTAATACTTACGTCTCTTTATCTTAGGGAGGTGCTTTATCATTGTACACAGCTCTCACAACACACCAAAAATTAGCAGGAGTTGTAGCTCTCAGCTGTTGGCTTCCCCTACGGGCTTCTTTTCCTCAGGTATTTGTTTCTTTCCTAAACTAATTTGCATTTGGAGGGTGAGTGTCTGAAGACTGTATCTTGTGCAGGGGTCTATCATTATTACTGAATATTGACACTCATTGGATAACTCAGAAGTTTTTAAAATAGAGCCCTGGAGTTTTAGACTTCTTCAACAAGAGTAAATGAGGAAATACCCAGTAGCTATCTCTGCTTAAAATTACATTCCTAGCAAACTGAAAGCATATAACATCCATCTTCAAGAAAAATGCATTTGCCATTTACTCCATGTGCAAGGCACTATCTTGTTAGAGACTGGGTATTAAAAAAAGTAAATTGTGCTTTGTTTAAACTTGGACAGAAATAATGTTACTATATTTTGAAATTATTGCCAGAATTTTATTTCCAGGGTTTTTTTTAACTTAATGTGTTGTCAGACACAGAGTTTACTTCATAAGGAGCTTGCAAACTATACACTGTGCATTTTCCTTCAGATCTTATTTGTTGTGCCACAGGGAATAGTGGCATGAAGTTATTGTATCTCAAAGATGTTAGCCTTCCCTTTACCTACTGTCTCTTTCTTATCTTCTCCATCTAATTCCATCCCTAATAGGGTCCTATCAGTGGTGTCAACAAGGAGATTGCTGTTCTTCAGTGCCATGGGGACTGTGACCCTTTGGTTCCTTTAATGTTTGGTTCTCTTACTGTTGAGAAGCTGAAGAGTATGATAAATCCAGCCAACGTAACCTTCAGGACCTACTCTGGCATGATGCATAGTTCATGTATTGAGGTAATTTTCTTAATAGACAATGATTTGACTGGGTATAGTTGATTTTTTGTCCTTGAAAACTATGTATCGGGTGATGGGTTTTGGGGGCTAGGGGTGGGGTTTATGTTTTGTTCTGGTTTTGTGGGTCATTTCTTATCATGTTTTTTGTTGTTGGGTTGTTGTTTGGTTTTTTTTACATATAATTACTAAGTGCTACTGATGTATCTCGGTGAGTAACTGAATGCCTGGCTGAAAAAATCTCCCAAGACAAAAGCATATGTGACTGGATTTCTTCACAATTTTTATTATTCGCTTAATAAAAAAAAACCCCACTGAAACTGAAAGGCAGATTCTCACGGCATAGATCCAGCTTGGTATTCTGGAGAGCAGAATCCTGTTAGTTCTATGGCTAGAGGCATTGAAGGAATAGGAAGGGTTGATGCCTACAGAAAAGACATCCTCAGAACCTATATTTATGCTCTGTCTCAGCAGGCAGTTGAGCTGATGTAATGGCTTGCTGCTGCCAGGAAGGGGTGGACTAGTTTCCACTGCTTGTGACCTTGTGGCCTGCTTTTCCCTGCACCAGCTTTGGAGCTGGTCACAAACTTCTTCAAATCATTTCAACTTACTTATGTGTCAAAAGCTGCTGGCTTCGACTTTTGCAGCTGTGGTGAGTTGAAACATCAGAGCTCACACAGAGTAAATGGTAGCAAAGAAAAAGGAAACAGGAGGCAAGGAGCAGATCTGCCATTTGGCAGCAGCAGTAACTTCATTAATGTGGATTGCTTCATCCTATCAGAGCTACACCTCCAGACAACATCTTTGAGACATTTAAATAGTTGTATTGTGTTTAGAGAGTAATAGTATTGAGTTATTGCCCAAATAATGTGCTCTTTCATACAAAGGGGAAAAAATTACTTTTAGCATTGGCTTCCCAGTCTAGTTTGCTGTATTCCTTTTCCTTGATGAAAGAAGTATTATGAGTTTTAAACTGAATGGTTAGGAGAAGGAGCTGCTGGCTTTTCACATCACTGCTAAATTGTAGAAGTTTAAAGTACACAGGAAGCTACAGCCTAAACTACATTCTAATTCTATCCACAATCAGCCTGGTGCTGCTATTCAGGTAACATGATGAATAATATGTAGCTTGCCAGTTCAGCTCAAGAGAGAGGGAGAAAAAGTTGTCTTTGCTGTTTTTCTTGTATTTTAGCCTCTTCTAAGCACATAGTGTCTTGAAGAGTTTTTAGCCTTGACTTGTGTGCAAAGTGTGCAAAGATTTTATCATGTAACTATTAGACAGTATTTGTAGCTTGGCTGCTTGCTATAACTGAAATGTTGAAACATGGCTTAGTGTAGCTGCATACATATCAGTAGGGAACTTCAACTAATACAGACTTTTATCTTTAAACAGGAGATGATGGATGTAAAACAGTTCATAGACAAACAACTACCTCCCGTAGACTGAAATGATGCGTGAGAAACCGACTGTATAAATGCACCAGCATCAACTGTGGTAGAGTGTTAATCTTTTCATATGCCTGATAGGAAGCATTATTTCTATACCTACAGTGTTACTACTGTGTTGCAAATTTATACTTAGGATGAGGATAAAATAATGCACATGTACAGGAAATGGTAATCTTTAATCTTCCATTGGTTGGACTATATGAATGAGGCAGCTTGGTAACAATGACAGAGTAACCTAAGCATACTGTTTTAACATGGTTGTTTTTGGTTTTTTTTTTTTTAATTTTAATAGCAAAATTTTAAAGTATTTGTAAGAACATAGAATTAATTTGAGTTTCATTTTAAAATAGCTGTTTTCATACTGAATGTTTATTTTTTGCTTGGTCTGTGTAACTCAATTTTTGTGGGAATATTGAAATATTTCACATGAGCCATTTCAGCATATGTTTTTGTTTTTTCTGTCCAATTTGGAATAACTAATTGAAAAGTCATTGTTGTGTATTGTTGAAGTCTCATCTGTAACACAGATACTGACTAATTGGAATAATTTTATTTTAATAGAAAAAGTAATTGCAGCTGGGATATAACTCTAAATTGACACCATCTAATAGTTTCTTCTAGTGCATACTGAGACCGAAAAATTATGTAATTTTATATTCAAATGCATTGTTCTACATTTCTCTGTATCAATATAGCCTACAAATATAAAGACCTATTATGGGAAAAAAATTGCAAGATAAGAGAATGTCTCTTCTTTCAGAAATTTAAAATTGTAGAATGCACTGGATTACGGATATTGGTGTACAGTCAAAAAGCTTTTTGCAGTTAAGAGTTATAATTTACTTCTGGGAACAGCTGTTCTTCTGTAGAGTTTGGTGGCTGTCACCAAACATTGAAAAACAATACTACATTTTTTACTGCATGAAGTGATGTATAATGGTGTTCTGTATTGTAATATTTTTGCAAGCAAAAAATACTCCTATTTTTGGATGCATCTGTCATGTCAGCATTATACTTCATACCTTCATTTAAGGTACCCACTCCCATTTTAATCTTGTGGTCCCTGTTACAGTGTATATGGATTTACATCCAAGGCATCTGCCAATACAAGTGCATAAATGGGAAATTATCCCTTTATGTCCCTTCTTTAGCACAGCTACTGCCAGAAATCTGACTTGTTCAGTGCAAGTTCTCAATTTTTTTTTCTTATGTACTGCATTTCATTTTTAAGAAGCTGCTTTTCTAATCCACTTCCATCTGGATTATTAAACAACTCTTTAATATCTGAAATTGCAAAGAAGGTTTGGTTATGAGGGTTTTTTTCGGTTTGTTTTTTTCTAAAGGGTATTGAAACACTGTGTGGTTGAGAGGACGTGTCTATTAACTTTGAAGTTTAATGAGGCTGTTTCCTCAGTCATTCTGTTCTATAGATCTGCCAGTTTGTCTTTCAGTTAATTAACTTCACAGAAGAAATCATAACATTCATATTGTAGTTGTGCCAAAGTTCTATTAAGAAAACAATATGACCTAGTTTGGAGTCATTTGCAATTACATAAGCTAATTTTGTAGTCCTGCTGAATTGCACACTTGGTAAGCAAACTGTTTGTTGTTAGATTTACCCTTGATCTACTGTTATGTAAGTAATTCCCTGAATATTGGTGTGTTTGCAAGGTTCTGCACAAACTTCTATTTTTTTTCCCCTTTATTGTTTTCTTACTATTGTAAGAAATTATTTGATAAAGCTGTTGAGCTGTCCTGTTCAACTTCTGATTGACTCTGTGCATTTCAAGTGTTCTTTCTTCTATTAGAATGAGTTTTAAAAATATTTCTAGAATGTTAAAATGAAATCATTCCCAGCTTTATTCATTAGCTTCATAACACTTTTTTCAGATTGGTGAACTGTGTTCACAGCTTGTGATCTGGTTTCTAGTATTCAAATGCTTTAATCGAAGTCAACTTCAACTGTCACCTTCGTGATGCTTTCCTACGTTTTTCTAGAAATGTTTTATGTGCTAACTTTGTGCAATTACTCAACTATTATTGCAAGATGTTGTTTTGCTTCTTGCTTTTTCTGCAAAGAGCTGTGTTACCAAAGTAAATGTTGTGGTTTACTCTGAATTTCTGTATTGTAGGGAGAATTCTTCCCCTTGAGTTTGGTTGCTTTTTTTTTTTTCCAGTGTGCGTTGTACTTCAGGGTTATCAAAGAGCCAAGAAGCTAGAGGAAACTTCAAAGATACATTTGAAGCCTCTCCTGTCTCCTCTCATACTACAATGCCTTTTGTAACTTCCCAGCTGGGGAAGATCCTATATGGAAAGTGGTTTCTATGATCTTCTATGAACCTTGCACTCCCTGGAATGATTTGATGCTGGGATCATTGCTGTTAATAGCATGTATTTATAGGCTGAAAGACAGCTCATTCTGATTTGGGGTTTTTTCTTAATATTCTATTAAAATCAAGAAGTTGGAGCATCAGCATTCTAAATGTGAATGTCCTAACTTCATAAACTACAATTTGAAACTGTCTAATAATAAAGCTGATTTTTTTGTGATGTTAAAACTTTCCCCAAAAGAGAATGATGTCTGTCAAATCTGCGATAGCACTGGAATGCAAATAACATGCTTGTAGATCTTTTTGTTTCAGTGAGTATCTAACTCCTTAATCCATTTTTAATTTCAAAATGGTACCTAAATTTGACTGCAGTTTTGTGCAGTCACAAGTTTCTCTTCTTGTTGGAATATGTTACCTACATTTAATGAACGTGTTGAATTGCATATTATAAGCCAAATCTTCCAGCCATTCTGAAGAAAACCTGACCTGGGGTCTGTACTGTTGTTTTCTTCCTCCTATCTTGTATAACTACAACACAGTAGATTGGTATAAATGCCATACACTGTAAATGGTATTAGAACTGTTAATTAAAACATGTTCTCTCTAATGGTGTATACTGCACTTCATTGAAATCATGAGGATGCATCCTCTATGTGGAGATGCTGTTTGTGTTGATGGATATGACTGAGAATAAACTGTAAGATGTTGATGAAGCCATATATACAAGGCCTGTGTATCTTAAATTTTATAAAGAAAATACTGAACCACCTACTATTTTGTTGTGAAGCCATTTATATTTAATATAAACATCCAATACATAATTTACTTAGTTTACTAATTTATTATAAAAAATCTTAACTTTGGAAATAATTTCTATAGTAGGGAAAATGTAAAATCTTTCCATTTTTATCATTGTGAAATAAATTTCAGTCGGTGTTTGGGAAAGTACTAAAGGCTTTTTCAATACTTGAAGAAGTTGAGCTTTCACATTGTGTAAAACAGGTAGTCTAGAGGCTTCTTGGAAATATTGCGTGGTAATGCATATATGATGTTTTAATACAGCAGCATAGTGATTTGCTGTAATTGAGAAGATAAAGAAAACCACTTAGCAATTTGTATCTTGCTAAGTTATTGAAAGAATGCTAAGTATGATTTGTTTATTTATTTTTCATATTCTGTATTTATTTTAATTTGTTTTCTCGGAAATCTTGATAATTCTAAAAGTAGAGGAAATTAAAAGGTTTTCTAGGAGCCTTTTTCAAGGATACTTGAAGAGACAAAAGTCTTTTCACTGTATTGCTACACCGTTCTCTGGGGATTCTGCTGTGTTGGGAAGCCTTTGAAATTACATTTGGTTTACTGCTGAATGTGTTAAAGAAGTAGTGTTGAGGTCAAGAGTTAGACATACTTTTTAGGGCAACTGTAATATTTGGGGCTGATAATAAAATCATGAAGTTGTAAGGGACCTTCAAAGGCCATCTAGTCGAGCTCCCCTGTAGTAAGCAGGGACATCTTGCCCTACATCAGAGTCATCAAGTGTGGCCTTGAATGCCTGCAGGGATGGGGCCTCCACCACCTCTCTGGGCAACCTGTTTCAGTTTCTCACCACCCTCATGGTGAAAAAGTTGTCCCTGATGTCCAATCTAAACCTGCCCTGATCTAGTTTAAAACCTCTGCCCTTTGTCCTGTTGCTACATACCCTGGCAAACAGTCCCTCCCCAGCTATCCAAAGTATATGGAGTGTGGAGCACTCTAAAGAAAATTTGAAAGGGGAGAGATGCTGTAGATGTTTGAGAGGGAATATAGCATATAGCAAAGGTAGATCTCCCTCAAGCAGCTTAAAGGAACCAAGAAGCCACCTGTCTCCATGGTCTGTGAAGTATGAAAGTCAGTGTGGAATACATCTGGGAAGTTCAGGTATGGGTTGAAATGCATGTCAGATGCAGTGCTGTACGTGAATACATTGTAGCAGGTTAAGGGAGTAAGAATAGCTAGTAGATGCAGTACTACAGAGAGTGATTTGTCAGATAATACTTTGCAGAAAACTTTTTCAGTCACCTTCAGCTTTCGTTTACTTTCATCCTTGAGGAGATAACTGAGGAGAAATGTTGCCTAGGATAAGTGTGGTAAAAAAATGAACGTGTATTATCAAATGCAGTATGAGACCACTGGTCTAAATAAAGAAGGTGACTTTCAAGAAGTTTTCAGAATGTCAGTTGGTTAACTTGGAAATGGGATTATTTGAAGAATAATAGCTGTATAACAGATTGTTTTTCTTCTCATTTCTTGCCACTCGTGTTACCACCATTTGTCGTTGGGATAACAGGTTTTATTAATTCTCCTTGAGTGAAACAAGTGCCTTTGATGTAGCTGATTAAAGCTGATTTAAATGAAGTACTTGCATAATTTAATGGACATCCAGAAAGTGAATCTGTAGATAATGGTTTTCTCTGTGTTGTGATTACTAGAAAAGAGCAACCTTTTGCCTCCTTTTTCTTGGCACCAGTTTGCTGAGGTGTAGTTAGCTTCACCTGAGCCATCTGAGTGGGAGGTTTGGCTTCTTCACATGGAGAAGGTAGGGTTTGCTCAGAGCATGTTCTTTTTAAAAAAGTTTCCTTATCTGCTTAAACAGATGGAGGAGATGGAGTCTAAAAGAGTTTGAAAGCTCCCTGATTGTGAATATGAGTGAACTCTTAAAGTGGCTTCTAAAAGACAGTTAATTGAGTATTTAAAATTATTTTGGAGAGATCTTTAAAAGGCTTAAATATTTCCAGTCTATGTAGAAAAAATGAGTAGGGGTTGTCCCAGAATAGAGAATGTGGCTTATCTAGGTGACAGCCTAATTCACAAAACCTCCAAAACATTTTCTTAACTTTTTTTTTGTATTTAACTGCATCTAGTTTCTGCTTCTAAATTGGAAAAATAAAAAAGTGTGAACATGTTGAAAAGCAATAACACTGCAAATGTCAGAATTTGAAAATTAGACTGGATTGTACCTCAGGTGGTACCATTACAGTCTGGAGCTTATCAGAGGAAATTCAAATTAACCCTCTCTGTAGAAGAATGACAGAAACAACTATTCAAAATGCATGTTACCATTTTGGAAAATTTGGAGTAACATCTTGCTAGAGGAATGACAACTTCCATTTGCTACAACTCCCCTCGTGTATCTTTGGTTGGACTTGTCTCTTCTTCTAATGCAAAGGTTGGGGATCAGTTGGCTGATTCAGACCCCATTCAGGAGTGCCATCTCTGCTTGTTAAATCTGCAGTTCAGCAGAAGACAGGCTGGAGGGAGTTTGACACAGGCTCTTTATAGGATGCCTTCTAGAGAATGTTGCAAAATTACACTGACCATATGCTGTAACAGGTAAATACAGTGCAACAGATAGTGTGTGTGTTAAGCTCCAGCTGGCAATTAGGACCACACTTTCTAGTGCCTCTACCAGGAGGGCAGGGAGAATAAGGATAAGAGGATGGGAAGAAAAAGCCTCAAAACTTCTGTAAAGACAGTTAAAGAAAACTATAATGAAGAGTAGGAAAAAAGAAAAAAGTTGCTCTCACCACCCAATGATGGGTAATCCCAAGCAATGATCCTGGTCCTCCAGGATCCCATGTACATACTGAGCATGCCATGTGTGGTTTGGAACATTCTTTTGTCCATGTCTGTGTTCCCTCTCAGCTTCTCTGGAAAGCTGGAAAACAACTTATATAAACATCATGTAGCAACTGGTAAAGCAGTTATTATTGATGTTATTCTCATGCTAAATCCGAAACACAGAAGCTATCAGAAAATTAAAAAAAAAACCCTAATCCTATCCCAGCTGTAATGGGACAGTGTGTCATTTCTTCTTCCTAATGGGTTTGTTTAGGAAAAAAAACACAACTGAACAGAAAGATTGTATAGTTTAACTTTGATTTGGTCTTTTTCCTCTACAAAGCTCATAGAATTCTGTTTTCAAAAGAGAACAAGCAAGGAGAGTGCTCTCTATTTTTTCAGTGATAAAGAATTGCTGTCCCAAGATGATACAGCAGCTAATATGAAGAATCTGGTTAGCACCAGCCTTGGTAAATGAGTGTGTAATGCAGTACAAATAATGTGAGCTGTACTTTGTTTTCATTTAATATGTCAATTTGCAACAAAGGATATGCATTACCATCTTGTTAGTCTTTGATTTACCCACTGCAATATTTCTCCAATGCTACTTTTATTAGTTTAGATCTTAAGCAAGTATGATTATGTGCTTTATCCTTGCAGTCCTGCAGCAAGACTTTTGTAAAAGCTATATAACACTTAATTTAAAATTAACCAGTTCCTTACCTGTTACATTTTGGATGTCAGTAAATTTAATCTGATTTTTTTAAACTTTTTTCATACATTTCTAGTGAAGAAAGGTGTTGAATTGTATTTTTAAAAGAAATTAATACTGAAAGGTTTTATTTCACAGCTTAAATCTGTTCAAGCTAACCCTACCAACTGATTTGAGATTTGTAATTTCCTACTATTATGCCTGTACTTACTTCTTCCTACTGTAGAGCACATACAAGCTTATTTGCAATAGCTTCCCACTGCAATCACACTGTTACAGCCTTTATCATTTATGTGGCTGGGGGGAAAACTGATAAATTTCATTTGAGGTTAGCACCTTGTTTAATCTGAGCTGATTATTACAGGTTCTAGGTTACTGCACCTAGACAAAATGGAATTAATCTGAACTGGCACAATCTCTTAAATGTTGTGGTGAGTGCTGATGCCTTATTTCTTTTTAATCCTCCAGATTGGTCCCTGTGTTATGGTCTGACAAAACACATAATAATTGATTTACTGTTGTTTAGATGATTATTCTGTGAGCCAGTGATCCCCCTTTACCTAGAAAAGGGGAATTGAGAAAAGCAAGGTAACACAAGGGTTGAAATATAAATAGATTAAATAGGATAAAACTAAATAATTAACACTAATATTAAAGAACCATCATTAATCATTATATTAATACAGAACCACAGAGTTGCAAGGGCCATCTATCCAAGCCCCCTGCAGTAGACAGGATCATGCTGTACTAGATCAGGTTGCTCAGAGCCTTATCAAGCCTGGCCTTGAATGCCTCCAGGGATGGGGCTTCTACCATCTTTCTGGGCAACCTGTTCCAGTGTCTCACCATCCTCATGATGGAGATAATATAAGAGATACAAGAATTATACTTGTCCAATTCTATCAGCAGAGAGCTGTAGACTTTCAGCAGTGACAGAAAATGTTTGATGCTGTGAGCCCTATGTCTTTGGGAGGAAGGGAAGGGCTCAGGGCTCTGGCACCAGAGCAGGAAGTTCTCTGCACTATTGCCATTAAGGGAGAGAGAAGATACACAGCAGACTTTCTCATTTATATCAAATGTGATATTCATGGTATGAAATAATCCTGTTGGCCTGTCTGGTTCAAGTGCCC
>VZTY01019036.1:668160-717161 GCA_013400935.1 Turnix velox
TGGGCAGCTGCGGCATTAAACCGATTACTAAATAGATAATGGATGGGAGCAGTGCCTGTAAGCACCTCCCAGATCTTAGCAGGGAGGTAAGCTCGACGGAATATTTCTGCAACCTTCTTGAAGGTTTCTATTTCATGGCAACAATTGGTTTAACGATGCTGTTGCTTTCAGTGCTGGCTCACAGGAACAAGGGAAGTTATACACAGTAACAACTCAGTTATTGAACAGGATTGCATCGATGGGACAGAATATGAACATTTTGTTAGTGTGGTCCCAGCAGAACGTGTACAAGATTTGGTCGATTTGGCTTGAAAGAGCTGGAGCACGTTGCAGTGGGTCACTTGGCCAACGCGAAAGTTTCTCTCTATCTCTGCCATGATGACTTGGAACTTGTAACTTGAACTCGCTGACGAAAATATCCACGGGAAACCCTCAGACAAACTCTTCAGGGAGAGACTTAACAAAAAACCACCGAAACAAAACAAGAACTTTTGAGTTACAGGAAAGGGGGGATGCATTCGAAGCGAATAAAAGCGAACGCCTGATGCGGTTCTGACCCATCTGGCAGTCTAGAAGAAGACGGGACACTGGATGCCAGTTCCCGGTGCCGTGATTTGCCACGAGAGCTCCCTGGAACTGATGGGCCGCAACCGGTCGGCACTGATTGCTGCCCACAGATCACTGTTACCCCCGATGCTGGCAAGGGTGACATACGGTAAGTGCCCTGAGAAATTCTACAGCCCCGCTGCCAGGTAGGAGGGCCTGCAGCATGGAGCACCGCCGCGGGTCCCCGCTCTCGATATTCCACAGCGCTGCCTGGCTCTTGCCTTCGGTGTTCGACGCGCGCTGCCTGGCGCCGCCGCTCTGGCTGCTGGGTCTTGGCGCTGCGCGACGGCCTGGGCTCGTCTCCCGCCAGCAGCACTCGGCGGCACCGGCACGCCCCGCCGGGGGAGCGGAGGGGGCAGAGACGAGAGGGCAGGGGGGTCTGCTCTGCTGGCTTTTTCTCCTGCGGCTCTCGCCACTCTCCGGACGCCGCCATGACCACGGAGGACGAGATTATCCGCATCGCCAAGAAGATGGACAAGATGGTGCAGAAGAAGAACGCGGTGAGCGGGGGTGGGACGGGACAGGAGCTGCCGCTGCTGCCGCGGGCCTCGACGCAGTCTCGGGCGATCCCGCGTTCCCGACTTGAAACGAGCCCGGGGCCTTCCCCTTCCCACCGCGGCCCTTCACCCAGTGCCTGGTGGCCTCCGCGTCTTTCTCGCCGCTCTCCCCGCCGTGGGAGGACGTGGAGTTGCGGCCGCCCGTTGCGGGGGGGCCTTGGCCCTCTCAGCTGGCTCTCTTCCTCTCTCCGGCTGCTTGATCCCAGCCGCCCTGCGCCGGGCCGGCCGGCCGGGCTGTGTGGCAGCGAGGCCTCCCCCCGCCCCAGCCTGGTGTCCAGCCTTTTGGGGGCGGGGGGTGTTCCTGCTCCCCCCGGGCACCCGTCCTGGCCCTCAACGGGGCTTCACTCCGGTGCCCATTCATTGAGTTGGCGGATACTGGCCTGGGCAGCTCTGTGGGAAGCTGGGTCAGGTTGAGGAGAGAGGTTACAAGGCGCAGGCTCCTT
The DNA here is from genome assembly GCA_013400935.1 of Turnix velox. NCBI lineage: Eukaryota > Metazoa > Chordata > Aves > Charadriiformes > Turnicidae > Turnix > Turnix velox. Next base: position 669,767 of record VZTY01019036.1, read on the forward strand.
CCCATGGGGTGTTTTCGCTTTCAGGCTAGAAAGCTGGAGTTGCACGCGGGGTGTGCGAGCTGAAATAAAAATGAAACCCACTAATTCGGCTGTGGGGCAAATGGGGGATGTGAGTTTCTTTTACCCCCTCAACTCTCTTCTTCCCTCCTTACCCACCCTTTTCTTAACCCGAAACAATACATGAACATCGTTTTAATTGTGTTCATCTTATTAACTTCTGCCTCAGAAGGGAGCCAAAATGTAATTAGGTAGAATTCAGTTAATTTGTTTCAGTGTTATTCTCCTGCACCCTCTTTATGTAGAACCTTTTTTAGTTAACGTAAAACATCAGTGCTATCCTTGGAAATACATCAGAATAAGCAAAACCAGAAGTTGTGGCAACAGCCAAATACTTGATTATGGTTACACATAAAGTAGTGTGCAGGCAAACTGTAAGCACTGTTTAGCACTTCTTCATCAGGTGGAAACATTGCTGTGCTCTTAAAATTTATAGCTGTATATCTGTAATTGCTGCTGCTCTTGCTTTTTTTAATGTGCTAAATATGATAGCACATGAAGCGCTCAACATTAGTGATAGTTCAGAACTCAACAATACGGAATTTCAGTTTATGGAAGGCTCTTCTGTTGTTTGAGATAATAGAAATCATAAATGACAGTTTTCAGGGAAGTACTGGTTGTACCAATTGTTTATAGAAGTAATGATTGTTACCAGTGAAAGTATTTTGATCTGGAATCCAAACAAACTCATTGTAAGTACCCATAGTCCTTGCTTTGCTGTTTCAAAATGTCTGATGTTCCAAAATATTGGATAGTTTTCTCTGAGTTTTAACCCTCTAATGATAACTGCTTGGAAGCGGGATCCTCACCTAGTGAAATATTTTTTTGCAATTTTCTTAGTAGTCTAGTAGGATTTTTTTTCTCTCATTGTACAGTTTGATTTCCTGTCTAATCCTGCCTTGCAGTAAAAATGTGAACTTTAATGAAATTATTAAGATCACTTCCATAAAGAGGTACTTCATTGTCTCACACGTGGTGTGAGATGATACGGCTTCAAAGATGAAACTGAATTGAGAAATGCACTTACTTAAGTACTAAATGGATAAAGCTGCTCCTGACAACCTCTTGTATTGATTTCTCCATTTTTAGTCAACAAGAATAGGTGTTTGCCCGCATCTGAGTGAGAGTGGTTTGATGAAACCTATGAATAAAAGGCCAAAAAATCCACCCACCTTTGATTTCACTCTGATGTTGTCAAGACTTGCATGGGAGGAGACGCTCCATTTTATACAATAGGAGACTGGCTTGTGGCAAAGTGCTGTGCAGCATTGCTTTCCATCAGTTGGAAGGGCAGGCTGTGCAGACACCCTTCCTGAGTCAGGACTCCTGGAGATTTGTATTGACTAAGGGTTTAATTGCAATTGTGCAGATTTCATAACTATTTTAATGAAGTTCTTTTGTTGTGAAGGATGAAATAACAGTGTTGCCTTTATACACTTTGAGCTACTTATTTCAATTACTTTAAATATTGCTTGTGTGTTTGAAATAGATACTAATTCTCCACCAGAATAACTATGATTGGATTAAAACATGTAGCTTTTAAGTACCCTTTTCTTTCATTAAACTATTGTAATGAATAGATATGAAAAATAGTTGCACTCATGGATTAAAATATCAAGAACAGATGAATAAGTTCAGAGATGACAATGTAAAATTGTCCACGTTATTAAATGTTTATTGCCTTAAGTGGAAGAGAATTGTAACTGAATAGCTCTGCTGTCTTCAAGAACATATGATGCTTCAGGCAATAGAAAATGGAATGATACAGAACATCATTCTGCTGTTATGATTTTCTATAAAATTATAGAAATGCCTTTAAAAGAAGATTTATAATAATGTTCTCAGATGTTGGGGTTTTATTTAACACAGAGGCCTTACATTAGAAAAGTAAGAATTACAATTTTCACATTGAAACTTCCAGTCTGGTTTGGAGAAAGGGAGAGCATTTGACTTTATGCCAAGAGAAGTGTTTATGAAAACCCATTTCACTTCTGTGAGTTTAAACTCAATTTAAAGCATCTAATTATTGGTACAACTTATGTAGTTGATTAGAGGAGAGCTAAGGCTTAGAAATCATTAATACATTAGAAATTTCAGTAATTTGCTATGTAAAACAGTATGGAATGTAGGTAGCACCTTCTGTATACCTTCTGATTTGTTTTGTTTTATGGTTTGTTAATCTTCTGTATGCAAAGTTACTAGTTTTAGAAAATATTTTGACTGGGAATGCTAATGTTGTTTTGACGCAATTGGAAAAAAGATTTTACAAAGGAATTTTGGTTAGACTGGATTTCAAGGATGAGATGAAGAGAGAGCTCTAATTCCTACCTTGCATTACAGTGTCATTGCTGTGCTGAGACTGCAGACTCCAGTAACCTGTGTTTATTTTGTAATCACATGCTATGTACATTTTGCTAATAAATTAATCGATTTGGAGGTAAGTGTTACTGGATTATATTTCTTAAAATTACATGTTGACTTTTGTCATTAATTTTGTTTTGGCTAAGGAAGCTTTCTTGAATTTAGTTTTTATCAGTGAAGATAATTAACTTGTTTTACTTGGATCTGTGTTCGCACAGAAGAAACCACACTTATGACTGTTTACAGTAAGAAATGGTTCAGTGTGCTAACTCAGTTTAGCAGCTGAAAACAGCATGACGTTTCCCAGTCTTGCATCATTGCTGCTAAAATTGTACACTTAAAATTAGAGAGATTTTGTTTATCATGAATGACGCTTTTTACTGTAATGGCAAAGCAGTAAAACTGTATTTCACAAAGGAATTGGGTTTGTGTGAGGTTGAATGCAGTAGAGGCCAGGCTTCTTTTCTGTCAGATATGTTTAAAAAACAGAGACTGTAGTAGACATGACCTGGATGTATAGCTCAGTTGGGAGAGCATCACACTCCTAATCTGAGGGTCAGGGGTTCAAGTCCCCGTCCAGGTATGAGGTTGGACTTGATGATCTGAAAGGTCCCTTCCAACCCAAACTATTCTATGATTCTATGATTTGAAAACTTAATAAGCTGCACCACTATGGATGTGATGCACAAGTTCTACTTTTGTCTTTCTCAGCCTCTTGGTAGTTATTTCACGTGCTGTCTTCAGTGGTTAAATTGTGGTTATGAAGTGGCAAATTGAGGGAGTTTCATTGTACCAGGTGTCATGTTAAAAGGGAGAATTTAAAAATAAAGATGAGCAAAATCCATATTAAGTTAAGCAAAATACAGTGAGCTGAGAGAGGTAAGGAAATTCTAAAGATTTGCAAGTCTGAAATTTTGTGGTGTTTGTTTCCAAACGTAATGATTTAAAAAAAAAAACCTGAAGAAAGTATGAAAATAATGTGCTTAGCCTGGTAGGATAATCTCTGTTGTATGAAGGCAGATGCCTCCTTAGATTTATAGCTTACAGATTCAGAACCAACCACACTTGATTAACAGTAAAACAGCCTATAGGAGTTTACTATAGTCTGGCATCCCATGTGCATACTAAGAAGTGGATGGTGCAGAAATTTGCTCAAGCACAGGATCATCAAGGATGTGGATATTAAAGTAAATTATGGAGCTAAAATTTGTGATTTCTTTTTAATTTAAGTAAGACAAACATTGCCACAGAATGAGTTCTTAAGAGTAGCTGTGTATAGAGTTTATTAATGCCTTACAGTACAATCTCTGAAATTAATTGATCTGTCTGGAAAGTTGCTGTTCACACATTTTTAGATTGTACCTTTCTTTATGGTCTTAGTAGGGGAAACAGAAAAGCTTATGTCAGCTGAATAATAAGCAAGTGCATTTGCTCAGATATTATAGCACCTTAGGATGGGTTTTGACTTCTAGTCTGGAACATGTTGATGCTTGGCAGGTCTCACTTAGGCTGAAGAGTGTTTCACATGCTAAGATGTCCAGCCATAAGTATGTATTTCATTGAATTAATATTTAAGCTTATTAATTGAAAGTAAGGCTCAAAAGCAAGTCTAGCTCGATTTTTTAAAATGTATTTCTTGTCTGGAGTTAAAACAGGCATTGCTCTAAACTGTAAGTTGCTGTTCTCTGGGTTGTTTCTGCTGCTGTTAAGTGAAGTACCCTCTAGGCTTCTTTCTTGCCTATGTGTGTTGGTTAAGTAGTAATTGACAGAATACTTTTACTGGCATTTGAATTACATGAGATAGAACTTCTCATCTCTGAGCGAATGTTTTGATTTCTGAGGCCTGTTAATGCTTAGAGTTTGAGAGACAGAATGTTCCTTATCCTGTAGATGATCTGTGGATAAATCAGGAACTAATGGTTTGTGTCAAACCTGGGACCTTGAAGGCAGGTAAGAGTATGTTGTTGATAATGTATTTAACATATATGATACTAATTTTTTTCTTTTTCCTTTTGCAGTCTGGAGCTCTTGATTTATTGAAAGAACTTAAGAATATTCCCATGACCCTTGAGTTGCTGCAGGTATGATTTTTTTATTGCTGTTACGTTGCAAACATTAACTTCACAATGATGAAGATGAAATCACATTTGGAAGGAGTTTGCACTATTAAAATAAATTCCTGTGTAGAAACTCTGGAAGAATCTGTGTTGTTACAAGATAACTGGTCTGATTTCACTCTGATGTAGGGCATTTATGTTAAATATCTTATTCTAGTAGCAAGCTCTTAAAGCTTGTCTTTCTGTTTAAAATAGTGAATTTTATTGTGGACAAGGGGGAAGAGCAGTTTATATATAATCTTAGGTTCTTACAAACACAAATGTGATGTTTTTCCTTGTCTGGTGTAGTTGGTTCTGGTTTTGAGGTGCAGGTGAGGAGAACCATAGCTCATACCTTCAGGCAAGTTGTAATTGACCATTTTTCCCCTCCATCGCTCAGCTCTGAGTAGTGTATTTTTTACAGTGACGTAATCTCACTCTCTGATTTTGCTTGTATCTACCTCTGTAACATAGTATTTTATACACTAATAAATTCTTTCAGAAAGTAACACAGTAATATTTATTTGTGTGTCAGGTTTCAGAGTTTGTAATGTAATTCATCAATGAACAACTCTTGTTGCAAAGCAATATTTATTATTTCTGAAAATTTTCCAGTGGCAGATGTAAATTTGAGACCTGATTTGCTGTGGTTGTGACTTAAAACTGGAAGAGACTGAAGAGTCACTTGTTTTCCTAAGTCACCAATACAAAATTAGCTGTGAAGTTCAAACCTTGTGTCAGTAACTATGCCATTCTTGATATGTACATTCTGTATATTTACAGAAAGTACTGATTGTGTTACTACTAGTACTCTTTATGACAGTGGCTAATGTGATGCTGCAACCTTCTCCCCTATGTCCAACTTTTCTTAAAAAAACCCAAAACAAAACACCACAGGAAAAAAACTCCTCAAGCTCCACTCAGAACAACAGCAAAACCTAGAAAAATCCTCTCTTAACCTGGTTCTTTTGAGTTTCTTTGCCAGGTCTTAGTACAAAGTGTTAAGTATTTGGAAAAGTGCAAAGAATGAGACTAGAAGGAGAGCTTTACATAGGACAGTTTTACTCTTGAACCTCAAGGATTTGAAGAATTTACATTCTTTTTTCAAATGCAATGAAAACCTTAGTAATGTCAACAGAAGAGGACTCCTAATCTTGCTAAGTACAACTGTGCGCCTTTTAGGGCATGTGTATGACCTTGCCTTGCATATTAATTTCATCCAGTTTTCTGTCCTATTCCTAAAAAGCTTATTTATTCATCCATGTTGCAAGTACCTGTTTTCAAACTGAAAGAGTATTTGCAGTATGAAGTTTTTAATCTATGTTGGAATGAGTTTGTAAAGATTTGTCAGTGTTACAGTAGATTTAAAGGGATCAGTCATTTTAGCATAGTAGTAAATTGACTGTAGCTTTGTTAAGTAGCTTATTAAGTACCCACTGCTGTCTTCAAAACAGTTTGGCCTGTGCAGGATTGTATTTAATAACATGTTTAGACTCATGTTTACACTATTTTGATTAAGAGTTTTATGATTATGTGAAGTCTGCCAAAATTTTTTTCTAAAATTTTAATTCTCCCTAATTTGCTTAAGCAATGGAGAACTTGGAACAATAGTTGGAATGTGAAAGAACCTGGTACTGGATCATTAGTTTGCTAATGTCACGAAGGGTGGGAATCATGATAAAATGGTAGCATGAGCTTCCTCTGTGTAGACTGAGGTATCTGTTTAATGTTTTTAAACTAATGGAGTGCAGGACATGAGCATGCTTCCACACCCATTTTTAGACTGTTCTAAAAGCTGACTGTGGAGAAAAGCGCTGCTAGCTGATAAGGTAGTTTCATTAATCCTGTGTTATAAGTGAAGATTTGTCCCATTACATGCTTGCTACTTCAATCTGAGTTGGTGAGGTCCTCTAAAGAATTTATGGGTGTGTGGAATAGGAGGAAACACATCAATAGTCTGGACTTGTGCTTGTTTCTCACCTAATTTTTGTTATAGAAGGCCATAGTAGTTACTTACAACAATGCAACTGTGTCATATCCAATGTGTTTTATGGAAGTAATCTGATCCTTGCTCAGCCAGGCAAGGAGCCAGTAGCCTTTCTCTCACGTAACTTAGCCAGTTACAAATCTGTTTAGCAGCCACACAGTATTAAAGACATTGTGTCACTGGTGCTAGTTATGGGTAATGTGTAGCTGAACAATGAGACAGACGGTCTTCATTTTCACAAGCAGGTTTTACTGGAAATTACACATTTGCTTGCAGAACTAGGCTGTGACATGCTGTCCTTTTTAATGTCTTCTGGCTGGTTCATTGGGGAGCTGAGGAGACCTGGTAAGTTGAAGGTGGTTGTTCTTCAGGAGTTGATTTGGCCCTGCTTTGGTCTGACTGCTTTCCTTGAAGAATCATAGAATTGCCTTGGTTGGAAGGGACCTTTCAGATCAACTGTCAACCTTATTCTGACAGGAATCATAACTAAACTGTATGTCTAAGATCTGTGTTTTCCTGTCTGTTAAATACCTCTAGGGATGCTGCCTCAAACACCTCCCTGGACAGCCTGTTCCAATGCTTAGTAACCCTTTCAGTGTAAAAAATTTTTCTCATTATCCAGTCTAATACTGGATAGCAACATTGATAATATTTTTTCCTAATAATCCAGTCATATACTTTTACCATTTAAAGTTGGTAACACCTCTACTTAATTCAGTGATTGCTTTTTCTTCCCTGTGTTCCTTATGTTGTCTAGAGAAAAGGAGATGTCACTCTATGCTCTATTTTGGGATTGGTTGTATGTTATTCATGCTAATTGTTGCTCAGACCAACTGAAGTCTGCTTGGCCTCCAGCTTGGATGCTTCAATGGGAAAAACAGTTGCCTTTTGCTTCCTTTCTGCCCCTTTAATCTTCAGAAGGCAGATGAAAAGGGCCTTAGAATTTGAAGTGGGGAAGAACCATTTTAAAAATGCATTTTGGACAGGTTGAGGAAGGTTCTTGTATACCTGTACACATCAGCTGGCACAGAGATAAAAGTAATTCCACAGGTTACACAGGTTTAAGCAAAAATACCATTTTTTTCCAATTAAAAGGACTCTTGTGGGAACAGCTCAAGGTCTGGGGAAATTTCAAATGCTGACAACTAGTTTGTCATTGAAGCACAGTTATTTGAGACTATAACACTGGTCTTGTGATTACATATGTTGGTTTGCAAGCAAACCTCTCTTTAGGCTGTCCAAATTTGGTGCTCTGTAAAAGCAAACAGACGAACCATGTTTATGTTCTGCCTTAAGAAAGCCAATGGTTTATAAAGTTATCATGATCTGTTTCTATTGTGTTATCAGGGGAAGTTAATTTGGAGTTTACTTGTGTTTTTGGGATTTACTTATGTAAATCTTGTCTGTAAGTTATTCACCTAAGCAGGTCTTTTTGCTGATGAATGTTGGACATGATTCTACTCAGCTGTCAGTGAGGTTTATTTTTCCTTATTTTGTAGACAAATTTTTTTCTTTCAGGTATGAGTATGATAGATATTCCTAAGTACTTGTACTTTACTGCCTGAACGTAATGTCCAGATTGTGTTTAGCATGTTAAAGGAGTTGGCTGGTACTGTTAGACTGAACAAGAAGAGCCAAACTTGAGACACTTCAGTTACAGTTGAGTAACTGTCTGTGTTTTTTAATCCAAAATAGACTTTTAGAGCTGATGCTTAGTCCTGAGGTTTTGATGTGTTTCCTTTGCCATGGAGGACTTCAGTACATTTCCAGTTATTTAGCACATCCATGGTGCCCCAAAAAATGTTGTGTGGGTTGTAAGGAGTAATTTACTGGAGCAAATAATTTTCATTTTTAGTTAGCCACAGAAATTTAAATTTTCTTTTAAAGGTGAAGGAAGTTTATGATGAACTACTGCAAAAGTAAGTAGAATAAATATGTAGTGAGTCCTGTAAATAGTAAACACCTTAAGAACAATTAAAAACCTTTATTCTTCAATCTAAATATGAAGTTATAGTGAAATACGTATTTGTATTGTTAAATGTTTTTCTTCTCTCAAGAAACTTAAACTGTGGAAAGTTCCTACTTGTTAGATTAACATGGTAGTCAGAAGTCTTCTGAAATGAAATTTCTGTTGCTGTTGAGCTAGATTTATGTTCTCATCTTTTGAGTGGATTGTAAATTATCTCCTATTCACTCTATAGGTGGCAGTAGTGTCAAATGTTTAGAGCCTGTCATTATCTTGGCCTTTTAAGGGAGAGAGAGATTAGTCTTACTGTTTTATATAGAAGCAGAACTCACTGTGTTCTTAATTTTAAAGAATCTCAGTATTTCCAAATTTATTAGGAGCCAAAAATGTGATCACTCCTGACTGCTGTTGCAGCTTCTTCTACAGCCACTAAAAGGGAGTCCTAAGAATCTGAATTCTGTGAAACAGATGATAACATTCTGATGATGGCTAGTATAAATTAAGTCATCATTTCACAGAAAAACAAGGCTAGAACTTTTGATAAAAATTTAATGTAACATTAAGATGCATATGTGACTTTCACATTGTTAGAGGTTTTGAATGTTGTCCTTAGTTTTGGTAAGTAGTTCTGCAGAGGTTTTTTACGAAGGAAAAAATTTTCTGATTGACTCCCCTTAAATCTTCCAACTCTTGAGATGACTCTCATGTCCAGCTTCTGTGATGGAGATGGAAGGTGTTACTGTTGTATTTCTTTTTGAAACATGTATATTGTTAGAATAAATTTTGGAAGGGCTTGCATCATTTAATCCTGATAATCTTAAAATAAAAACTCCACAAAAGCAAACACAAAAAATAATCAAGAAGTGATGTCTAAGTACAACTTTATACATATTTATTTTTAAATTGTCTACATGTCACCTTTTATCATGTATATTTTATTCCTGTTGCAGTCTACTAGAATTGGAATGTCAGTGAATGCGATACGCAAGCAAAGCACAGATGAAGAAGTGACATCTTTAGCAAAGTCTCTAATCAAGTCTTGGAAGAAACTGTTAGGTATGGCAACACAAACCTTTTCTTTTTTCACTGACTCTTGCATGCTTTTAACTGTGTTCAGTCTTGGTGCAGATCCTTGACACTGCCTTGTTCTAGATATGTTTGTCTTCCTGTGTAAGTACTGAAGTGTTCTGCACTGCTGTGGTGGTTTTCACTTTGACTAGCACCAGTGCATTACTGTGAAAGCGTATTCAGAAATACAGTTAATGTATTTTTATTGAGGCTAGCAAGAAGCAGGAAGCCAGCTTCTATGACATGACTAATTTTCAAAGTCTTGTTACCTGCTGTGGGTCTAAAGTGACTGTTGAGCAGTACTAAGCACTAACGAACCTCTTCTTGGCTATTTCCTTTGTCAAATACAACAGGTACTCTGAAGAACTTGTGCAGAATCTCATATGAGAGTCTGAAGGCTTTGTAGTTTGTCTATAAAGTGATTAGTGAAGAGAATAAAAAAAAAAAGGGCAGGCCAAAAGTCAATGGTAAAAATCTGATAGTGCTTGAAGGTAGGGAGAAATAGATTGGGACTTCCCAAAACCTTCATACTTTTAAACATCTTCCTAGTTTATACCTTTTGTTTAATTTTCCCTGAAGCATTGAATGCAGTTAATGAAACTTTTTTCTGATAGCATGGTATTACTTAAGGGTGGTTTATAGTACTTGATGCATTTGAAAACACTCAGATCTCAGAGTCCAGGTATTTTTGGTTTTAGTCTTTCCTGTATTCTGATTGTTTCTTTGTATCTAATTCTAAGTAAACCAAGATGTAGGAAGCCTAAAATTTAGAAATAGAAAGTAGTTTGTATTATTTTTAATGACTTAAATATTTGCCATTCTATCTAAAAGAATATGCTAAATACCACAAGCTGGTAGAGAACCCATCAGACTAATTTTTATCAATTATTAAGTATTTTATTGGATAATTTATTACTCTCTTGTAAATGATGTAGAAATGACTTTGTATCCATTTGGTAGTGTTACTCTTGAAAAGGATAATTTTTTTGCAGCTTTGAGCTTTGATATTCTAATAAGGAGCAACAACTACTACAGCAAATGGATTTTTAACCTACCTTTAAAAAAATAATGCTAATTTGGTTAGTTTTAATAATTAAATTTAGATAGTACTAGATAGGCTGATTAAATACTTTGTAAAACAAGGTACTGACATTTATAAATTAAATGCACACTTTATGAAGGACATGATCAGAGTTCACTGGTAAATAGTGAAAAATACCACTTGTTATGTTTAAATTTCCACTTTCAACTTAGAGTCCAGGTGTATTATATTCAGTGTATAAAAGGCCTAAGATATATAAGTGGAGAAATGGACTTGGATATTAACTTGAGTTACTCTAAAGACTTGTAAATGCAACAGCTATGTTGAGTGACCTGGCTCTTGAGTTATTAATCTACGTTTTAGAAAAAGAAAAAAGGCCTTAATAAAGTCTTCTTTTTTTTTTTTTTTTTTTTTTTCCTCTCTGGGGTTCACATTTTTGATACTGCAACTTAATTTAGGCAGGAAAGTAGGGGGAATGCTCTTCTCTTACCCCCTCCCATCAAATCCCCTGCAGAATTCTCAGTTTTGTTCCCTCTGACACTGTTTTGAGGGGGGCTAGCTCTTCTGAGTATTTCTGTCATTTGAGCAAAGGAATAGCTATTATATGTTGGGACAGCAAAAATAGTTTTCTGTCTCTGTCATTAATTTTTTTAAAAACAATATCTTGAATATTGTCAAGACAATCAGTCAAACTTGTCTTAATACATTGGTGTTTGTAGTTGACTGATCTGTGTTCAAACAAGGAACGTGGGGATTATTAGGCAGCAGGGTATCTGGGTTGCCTGAAGTATGGGTGGGAATCTTACGAAGTACTCTTATTCTGTTTTATCATTAGTTTTGACTTTCTCAGAAGAATACGAAATACCATTTGTTGAGCTGCTTGAGAAATGAGTTTCGATTATGCTGTTTATAGTGCATGTAAAATGGTATGGATCAAAGATGGCAACAGAAGCGGACAGCTGTTAATCATACCGAGCGTTGTACTCAGAGATCTGAAGTCTTTGTGAGTTATTTTTATAAATGACATTTTGAATTTAGGCAAGAATTGTTGACTGTTTAGGCTGCATGTGCTATTTGAGTTCAGTGCTATCAGAACTCAGATGTTAGAATGCATGGGAAACAAAGGTGGTGAATTACCAGATGTTTATGGCTTTACCACAGCCACGCTGGGTTACTACAGGTTTTTCAGGGGGGGAACAAATTGCCCAGCAGAGGGCTTCCAAGCCTTGTCTAAAGGGACTTGCTGAGCAAGCTGCAGTGGAAGATCACTTTTAGATACTGCTGTGAAGAATGTTAAACCACACAGATGAGTTGATCACAATTTGCATAAGGAAGCAAATTCTGCTCTCAGAATAAAATGCTGTTCAGTTCTAACACAGGATTTGCAAGTAATGATATTTTGCTTGGCATGTGGAGTATGGTAATGCAGATAATAGATCTATGGATATACATTTAGTTTATGAGAACTGTTAGTATATTTTAAAATCAACAACAGTGAACTACATAATACGTCTAGCATTCCCCATCACAAGTATTTGGTTACTGAATTCTAATTGTATACAGTGAAAAAGAATATCCAAACCTCCAAGTAGAGCTCAACTCAATTAAGTTTATGAACAGAACTGGAAATGCAGAATGTTTGGACAATAATTTTGACATTAAGTGCAAGTGTGTTCATCTGTTGCAGTAATAAAAGCTAGAAATGGAGCCGCGAGCATTTTGAAATGCCTATTTCAGAAAAGTGCACACCTGACTAGTTTTAAAAAGATTAAGTGCTTAGTGTTGTCAAGAGAAGATAATGCCAGCCAGACTTCAGAGAAGCCTTTTACTGAGATTACTTTTTTCATGCAATCCTTTATTACTTTGAGCCAGAGTTTGATTCTGCTGGAGGAAGCTGGTGCACTCTAGCACTATGTTACAGGTACGTTAACACTGTCATTAAGTGAAATTGTTCAAGGACATCAAGTAACCTAATGGCTTTGCTCAAAGCATTGTTAGTAAAAACAGGTTACTATCAGTACTGTCTGATAGTGTTTTAAGAGTACTGTGCACTGTTGATAGGAAGAGGACATGTCTTTATAAGATATCAAATAGAATGAAGTGCAATAATAATTTCAGTGTTTTCCCTTCCATTATCAAATACAAGCTGTGAAAATCACCTTCTGTCAAATGTATATTTAGAACTGTTACGTGTGCAGTTGATTTATAATTTGTGAGGATTATCAATGGAGAGATAATAACACGAAGCAGTTTGTATCATACTGTGTAGGAGAAAAAAAAAGGTGTAACAAATTAGTTAATCTGCCACTCTCTCTTGTCACTTAGGATAAAAAAAATACCTAAATGGCAAAGTTAATAACTTTCTTGTTTATTCCTAGATTTTTAGATATTCCTCCTGATGCTACTACTGGAAAGAAATTTGTCCTACTATGTCTTGCGTAGCTGCTTGTGCATCTCAAGATTATTTTGACCAGGGTGTGGAAAATGGGGAAAAAAAATTGTATGAGGGTTACTTAGATTTACCTCATCTGTTACCTGTTCTTATTTTGTTTTCCTTTGACTTATTTAAACAGAATACTCGGAAAATTTTTGAAGTTTCAATGCTGGTATCTGAATATCCCTAAGATAACTCAGGGATAACTTTTGGATACATTTTCTGAAAGATTGCTACTTTAAAAAATTCTTTCAGAGTTATTACATCTTTTTGCTTCCTAATTTTTTCTGACTAATGTCTTGAGTTCACACGCAATATAATTAGAAGAATCAACAACGAGGCTGTTAATAGCTTTTAATGTTCAGATCAATTATATTATCTCTGACCATCTATTATTAGATTAAAAATTCCATTCATGTAGCAGAGAATACTGTCATGTCATGTTTTACCTTCAATTCAGTAGTCAGAATTTGATAGTCTTATTCTGATGGTGAGCAGTAAATTCATGTTACTAGCTTGTTCTTTGAGTCTTCAAGAATCAGTAATATAAATTAATGCTTAAATTTTTTATAAATAATCCAATTTTTCAAAAAGCTTAAAGTTTGAATTTTTTAACAGTCTTCTGAAGCTGCAGTAACTGTGGTTACAGATTTCAGTTGTGAAATTGATGACAATTTCAGTTTATTAAAAAGAAGTTCTAGCAAGTTTTAATAGCTGTATGAAGTTGAAAAAATAATTATGCCTCTTTAAAGCAACTTATAATTTATATTATATAAATATTTATGATGTTCCACGGACTTCCTGATGTGAATAGCTTGCTCATTCAAGTTTTTAAATATCTTCAATAGAATTGGCATTTTTTCCATCTTCATTAGAATTTCTGTGGGTTTTTTGTTGTTCCCATTAGCTGTCATTTTTCCTTTATGTTAGTCTGGCTGCTGAATGTACAATATGTTAATTAGTAGGGACTTTTTCAAGTGTAATTTTTTCATTTTCCTCAGAGTTTAGTTGAAATAGTGTCTAGTAGGCTGTTGATTGCGTTCTGTTCTTTAGTCAATGCAGTATTTTCATCAAATATGAAATCCTTATTACTGTGTGAGTTTAAGACTAAATACTGCTTGACATTGGATTTCCTCTCTTCAGGGCTTTCCAGTTTATGATATGTAACTTAATCGTATATGATCATAGAATGGTTTGGGTTGGAAGGGACCTTAAAGATTATCTAGTTCCAACCCCCAAGCCATGGGCAGGAACACCTCCCACTAGACTAGAGTGCTCAATGCCAGATCCAAAGTGGCCTTAAACGCTTCCAGAGAGGGGGAATCCACAACCTCTCTGGGAAACCTGTTCCAGTGTATCATGTTACCTTTATTTTCAGATTTCAAAAACTGAAATTAACGTGTCTGTAAACTCTCCTTGAAGTGATTAAGAGTTGTAGTTTTGAAGATGTATTTGGCCTGAATATGGTACAGTTGTCTCAGCTGCTTGAATTTGACCTTGACTTGAGACATGCTTGCATAGGGTGGTTTGCAGGTGTCTGGAGAGCTGTTATTTTACCTCTTGCTTTGTCACTGTGGCTTGTGTATGTCATGCCTTCCATAAGCGGAAGAAGTGGTTGAGGCATTGGCAGATGTTTTTTGGCCTTCTCTGAGGAAAAGATGCTGGGTTAAATGAAAGTGTTTGATTGATAGACTAAAACTAAGTGTCAGTTGTGTCACAACAGTGTATTTATGCAGCCTAAGCAGGAGATAATCTACATCAGCTCTGAATTTTACAACTTTTGCACCAGGAAAGTAAACAGGCTGAAGCAGAACTATGAGGCAACTGTGCTTCTTTGTAGAACCTGAGCCGGACCCCGAGATACCATTTTGTCTTAGAGCCTCTGACAGAAATAATCATTAAAAACCAATGAAGATAAATGAGATTACATGGGTATTTAGTATGTTTTTAAATTCTATGTTGTGTGTTTGTTGCCACAGAGAGTACTCATGTGAAGTGTGCGTTAATATGTCTCATACCGCCAAGTTCCCCTGGGATGGGACTCTTCTGAAAATGAAGATACTTTTAAATGCTTAAACAAAGATTTAGGTACCTAGTATAGGACATCTTTGTGGGAAAGACTGAGCTTTATCGCATTTCCTTCCTTTTTTTGATGTATTTTTAGTTCTTTTATACATTTGTTTTATGTTTGTATGGAGCTGGAAATGTAATGGCAGGTTTATGAGCACTTAGGGAGAGGAATTCACAAAATCTGCAAGTGAGAAATGACAGTCTTTGTCTGCAGGCAGTGAAGAGTTAGTCTTTCTAGAGAGCAAATCAAAGCAGGAGCTCAATTTAGCCTGTATGAGAAAGACAAGTCCATATATTTGTAAAAACTAAGGCAAGTAATCTAAGAGCTATTGCAGCAAATACTGCTTGTGTAAAAAATTGTTGTAAAATTCCTGTAAAAATTTCTTCAAAAGCATTTGAAAATTGTATTTTTTGCAGCCCTGGAAACTTTCACACTATGGTTTCAGCTGGTTCTATCCTTTGGTAGAAAATCTGTGAATGTAATTTAAAAGAATTATGTGTATTTAGTAGGTTTTTATTTTATAAATGTATTTATTGTATTTTATATTTTTATATGTTAATACTTTATATTTAGTTGTCTTCCATTTAGAACATGAAAGGCAACTCCAGTTCAAGAAATTGTCTGCCTCATGCAGCAGAGCTGGCAAAAATAAATCCTAGAAGTCTGCATTTTTGGCATGCCTTCACTGTCAGTTTAAAGAGATGCTGGACTTGACTTGAGGGATCTGAGGTGTTGTCGTATTTTCCATTTGCTGAACTGAGGAGGGTGTTGTGGAGTTGAAAGGCTGTACTGCAAGGGAAGGTCAAAGCTGAGAGTGGGAGCTGCTAGCATTTCCAACTGGTGCAGGAGAAATCATTAAAGGTATTTTACCAGTATTTCTGGATAAAAGTTTCTCATATTTTGTTTTTCCAGATGGACCTTCAACTGATAAAGATTCTGATGAGAAGAAAAAGGAGCCCGCGTCTTCCTCACAGAGTAGCCCTGAAGCAAGAGAAGAAAGGTGCTTAATTTTTCATCACTACACAAATAAACATTGAACTATCTGATCCAGTTTTTCTCAGTGCTAGCACTGAGCTTTGAGAGTTGTAAAACAAGTTTTAGTCATGGCTCTGTGATGTTTGCATATGTTAGAGGTTTAGAATACTACTTTTACCTGTTACCTTTTACACATACACTAAATAGTCTGAATTTGCATTTTTGCTGTAATCACAAAACACACTTTATCAGAAAAATGAGTCCAGGCTAATAATGATCCTATAGGAGCTGAAGAAAACTTCTAAAATAGTGTTTGCAAGTCTATTTCTTCTGTACGTTTCTGGTTTGAAGGAATCTGTTTCCATCAGCTGTTTTCAAATTGAAATTTAACCTGTAGTTACTTGTCCTGATGCAAAATGAAAACTTTTTGGTTTACAGTTTGCAAAGCTACACTAATTGTTTGCTAGTGACTGTGGTGCCACTTCAGTACAGAAAACAAACTGAATGCATTATATTCACTGCAGTCTGAATGTTAGTGTGATGTATCTTTGCTGTTTGAAGTTCTGGGAAGGGAGGAAAGATTTCACATTCACGTAGAGAACTGAGAATTAAAACTTTTATGTCTGTCTGTTGTGTGGAATGCCTTGGTGAATATTCTGAAGACTCTTTTAAAATTGTATTGACTTTAGAGCTTGAAGTAGTTTCAAAATGTGGGCTGTATTAATTTGTTTTTGAATATCATCAAATGGGTGTTGGAAAAGACTTGTGTTTTGCCCTGGAACAAAGTTATTTCAAGAGACAAACATTAATACTGGTTTTCTTTTTTACTTTTTTTTTTTCTTTCTCCAAGCAGCTCAAGTAGCAATTCCAGCATCAGAAAAGAGGAGGGTAGCACTCCCTCAAATTCTTTCATCCCTTCTTTTCCCCGCGCTCCAAGCACTTCAGATTCTGTACGAGTGAAATGTAGAGAAATGCTCTCTGCAGCTCTCAGAACAGGAGGTGAGCTTTGTAGACTATGTTTTCAACTTCTACTTTTTTCTTCTTCTCTATTTCAATACTTCACACTTTATTTTTCTCCTTCCCTGTAGGGTAAAATAAACCCTGTTTACATCAGTTTGTGTGTTTTTACCCACAGGTCAGTTCACCTTAGTTGCAAGGAATGAGTAGCCTAGACAGCATGGGAATGTATTAAAATACGTTTTTGTCACTGATGATATGGTACATTTTATGGTTCTGTTTATTTGATATCTTGCTTTTCAGGAGTGTTATTGCCTCATGGATGTCTCGCTCAAATATTTTTGAGAAAGCTGGTGGCTATTTGTCTTATCTCAGACTGAGAGTGGCACTATATGGATCCCTACCTTTCTTATGCCAGAGTTGCTGTGGGCCTTTAGATTTTGGTTTTTGAAGCCTTCCTTCCTTCTTTGTTATAATAATACAAGTTTTGTTGTAATAAGAATTTCACTTGCAGTGAAAGTTTTTTTTGTCCGTCTTTTTATTCTACCAGGACCTGAACTCCAGCTCCTCTAACTATATTTTAGATTATTATTACCTGACTCAGTATACTCAGACTCCCTAATCATATGTTTTACGCTGTTAGTTCTTTTATTCTTTCTTTTAATTCACATGAATTCAGATGCAGTAATAAAAGCTGACTACTGACAATAAATTTGTGGTCCTTTGGATATGTAGTTGGAATCATGGAATCATAGAACTGCCTTGGTTGGAAAGATCCTTTCAAATCATCGTGCCCAACTGTCATCCTAAATCTGACAAGAATGATCACTAAACAGTATCTCTAAGTGCTATGTATATCCATATCTAGTTCATAGAATTCTAAAATAATTTGTGAGCAGAAAGCTGCATATAGCTCTTACTACTCATAATTCTCTATGGTCTTAATTTTAGCTAGTTTTTCAAGAGCTATTTTTCTTGTATTACTTTCTACAGCATATAAAATGAACATCCATGGATTGAAGCCAGTCTCAAAAAATGTTGTTTTATGGCCTTTATTGTGAGATTGTTTTATAGATTGCTATGATTTATTTCTTCTAAATTACATGTTTTATGACACATTTCTGCTTTGCATATTTATAAATATCTAATAATATTGTTTCTGTTACTTAATTACTGTGTTTCTAATGAGGTCTTTCTCTTGCAGGCTTGTAAAGCCTTAATTGCTTATGCTTGTGTTGTGTGGACTGAAAGAATTGGTGAAACACAATACAAAATGTTTTCATAATGATCTGTTCCAAGCATATAGACATGCTGTGGTGATGGATATTGGCCAGGCCTATTGAAATATTTCAAAAATTTCTGTATAGCATAATTTTCTAATTTTCTATTTCCACCTGAGTGTGCAGCTAGATGTCAGTCAGTGATTTTGTGAAGATTTAGGTTTGTTCTACTCTTTTAAACTTCCATTTCTTGTCATTTCACTTATGAGCAACATTGAAGACTTGAAGGGATAAGTATACAGTAAATTAAACTCTGCTGTACAAAAGGAAAATTCATTGCAGTTGTTTCAGAATTTGCTGAGTTCTGGGATGGGCTGTCAGGGTTATACAGAAAACTGATGAGATTGTCAGGTTGTTAATACTTCAATTTTTGTTTTTCTCAGATGACTACATTGCTATTGGTGCTGATGAAGAAGAGCTGGGTTCTCAGATTGAAGAAGATATCCTTTGTGCTCTACAAAACCATTTTAAATCACTGATGATATTAATTAACTTGATACATATATTGAAACTTTTTAATTTAAAAGAAAAATAGTGAACTGTGTTCATTGCATCATTGCAGAAGGTTTGACTTTAAAAAAACAGCACAACCTAAATGATTTGCCTTCAAAGATGTAGGAATGTGCATAGGTATGTGTGGGGTTTTTCAGTTCAGTATGTTTTCCTCGCCGTAGCACCATTGGATTTTACCAAAGCATTCTGACATGAAATGCTAGGCTCTGCTATGTTATTTTAAAATCCTTTCTTGTTCACACTTTCAGTATTTTTCTAATATGTTTTCTACAAGTTTTCTTAAGTGAGTTTGGAATTTTTAAAAGGGTTATTCTGATACTAGTATTTGAATAGTTACAGAGTAGAGGTCTGGGATTGTTTTTATTTCAGTTTCTCTTTTTATGTGTGTGGAGGTATTCTTAAGCAGAGGTGCAGTCTGAGATTTATGACTCTAACTTACTAATGGCTTTCAGTATTTAAAATCAGCCACCATTGCTATTGAGGAATTTACTGGTTTTGTTTAAATTTTGCCACTGGTTGGATCGGGATAGGTCAAGAACCTGGACATAAATTTATGGGTGAACTGTCACGATTTCAACTTAAGTCTTAGAACCCAAAAATTAATTTTTCACTGGCCATGTGCTAAACAATTACTAAGTTTTAGAAGGACATAAAGTCTACTGAGTATAACAGTATAGCAAGCGTTGGCTGGGTTTGGAAAAGACTTGGTTGACAGTGGAAAAGCACATTGCTTTAGAAAAGTTATCCTGCTGAAATGATCCCTTTATAGTGCTTTGTTTGACTTGTTTTGTTCCTTAAATCCAAAGCACCTATTTTCCAAGAGTTAAAGAACACTGATATGAAATACAAAAATAGAGTACGGAGTAGGATAGCGAATCTCAAGGATGCAAAGAATCCTAACCTAAGGAAAAATGTGTTATGTGGCAACATTCCCCCCGACAAGTTTGCCAAAATGACAGCAGAGGTAAGTAAAGCTGATGTCTTGAACTGTTTCCCAGATCCACTGACATCCTGACCTCTCTCTTTGCTGTGCAAATGATTTATGTAAGCTGTCCATGGGTCTGGAAGACTTACATTTTGTGGCTTGTACAGTTAGAATTAGACAGGGCTGTGTTGGGGCAGAGGGAGTGAAATGAAGGTGGTGTCTGTTAATAGTTCTAAGCATTTAATTTTCTTCTCATTGGGAGGTAAGCTATTGCATGCAAATTTCCTGAAGTACTGTAGGCTGTGCTATTTTTGAGAGGCCATGTGATATATTGCTACTAATTTTTTTAAGTTCAGAAAGGTGTAAAAATATCTGGCTAGTGACTTCAAGCTGCTTGCGTATGAAGAAAAGCTGATGGGTGTTAACCTGTGTTAGTTTTTAAATCCTCACCTCTGCTGTTCCACTCCAATGCAAGGTACAGCACTTAAGTGCTAGAGACCAGTCCCTCTCTTGTTGGCATTTTTAATGTTCGTTTAAAGCTTATCTCAAGTTCTACAGAATGTTTGAAATTATTCTGAAGGAAACTCATTACAGTAATTGGTAGGGTAAAGAAGCTAGGAGAATTGCCCTTTGTATAGAATGAAACTTATGTTATTTGGATAACACTTTCAACACGTGAATAGAAATTTCAAAACATAATGAAAATTAAAAGGAAAAATTTGAATTAGCAGGAGAGGAAAACAAAAGCACAATTAACACCTGATTTTGGTTTTGTAGTTCTAATTGTGTGTGATAGATTTCCATGACCCCTCCCCACCAAAATCAGGTAGAAAGGTGTATTTTGGAGATGAAGAAATAAAATTTATCATCAGGTAGTGAAAATCATGTTTAGCTTTATTGTAGAGGAAAGGTTAGTGATGGGTTAGTTTATGTTTTGTTTTTTGTTTCTGTAACTTTACATGCAAGTTAGGGCAAATGAGGCTGATGAAAGAAAGCATGTGTAAAAATTAGATGGTATCTTCACTCTGTATTTTGAGTTTGCTCATTCCGCATGTGTATATATAGAATGAACAAGCATCTATTGGTGTCCAGTGCCCAAACTTTGTTTTAATTTTATGTCCTGGAATAAAAATTACAGTGGCTAAAAACACCTTAGTGTTAAGGTTGCCTCTAAAGTGAGGCAGCCTTAATGCAAGATTTTCATTCCACATCTACATGGAATGTGGAGTAAAACTTTATTGAAAAAAAAAAAAACATTTTGGTTTTGTTGTGCACACTTAATTGCTCTCTGTTGAGGAGATTCTGCACGCTAGAACTTGTTAAGAGGAAAAAAAAAAAGTGAATCTGACCTCTCTAGCTAGTGTTCTGAAACTAACTGTATGTGACTTCTGGCAAGACATAGTTGTTCATGACTATGCTGTGTATCTTAGTACAGTCGTGGAAATGGTCAAAATAGTGTGAATTTTTTCCTACAATAACATTTCATAGGTCAGTGTGATAATTACGCAAGGGTCTGACCTAAGGACCTTTCTCCTTCCCGGCTGGTCTTTCTAAGTTTTCATCTACATTGTCTCTGTTACTGAACTTCAGAAATGTGTTTGCACAGAAATGTTTCTAGGTGTTTAATATTGTAACTTATACTGTGTTATTTTCTAGCCATGTAAAAATATTTCAAAAATTGAATAACGAATAATTAAAAAAATTGTTGAATTATACATATCCAACAAAACCAGAACCCCATTTTTAACTTCTGTGCTGTGAAATAGCTCAACTTAAATGCGCAGAATTACTTTGTTCTTCATTAGAACTGTTGCTTGATTCTAAATAGAGTATGGTGTAGGTTGGTGGTAACAACGTAAAACTAAAACTCTCCAGTAAACACCCTGCTCTTTGCCTGTAACAGGAAATGGCAAGTGATGAACTGAAGGAAATGCGCAAAAATCTGACCAAAGAAGCCATCAGAGAGCATCAGATGGCTAAAACAGGAGGTACCCAAACTGATCTGTTTACATGTGGCAAATGCAAAAAGAAGAATTGTACGTACACCCAGGTACGTGGTTATTCAAGTTCTTGTCCTTTTTCAAAGCTTAGAGTCCAGTTTCAGACTAATGAACTCTCAACAAATGCAAACAAATTACAAAGTATGTGAAGGTGATTACATCTACTTAGGTGAGCTTACATTAAAAATGTTTGTTGTATTAATTTACCAATTTAAAAATCTGAGTATCTGTATAGCCTGAAATGTTAGCTTCTTTGAGTTTTTGCTAATTCTTCTGTTTACATCTCATTAATATGGTTTTGTTTGAGGGAGAGCTAATTTATTCTTAATATATGTAAATTTTTCTTTAAAGACAGAATAAATAGCAGAAAATTATACATACCCCAAAAAAATTACGTAATATATAAATATACATATAAAAGAAAATGTACCATCTGAGTAACACTAGGCTGATTTATAATCCTTGTTACAAATCTATAACTGGGACATATGTGCAAGAAAGGCTCTAAATTGTTTAGCAGTGCTTCAGGGCATGTAATTTTGATCATAGGATCAGCTGCATTTATAATATAATATTAGACATTTTAAGTGGAAAGCTGATTTGGAATCATGAGACTTTTAAATCTTTTCATTAGTAAAAATACATAAAGCAGTACTGAATGTGTATTTTTACTGTAGAATTATTTCCTGCAAGTGTGTGCACAGTTTTCTGTGCTGAAATGGATATTTTAGTGCTACTAAATCTATCAAAAACAAAAGTTTCTTTGCTTTATAATCTAGACAAAAGGCTAGTTTCAATTGATAATAAAGGTCAACGTGTATTTTTATGTGAATGTGTTTTCTTAATGCTAAGCTTTGGTTTTAAACCTTTACATTGAACACAAACTAGCAAAAGTTGAAAATACTGATTTTCTTTTTCTGCTCTTGCTGTCACCAAAGGTTCAAACTCGCAGTGCTGATGAACCCATGACAACGTTTGTTGTCTGTAATGAATGTGGAAACAGATGGAAGGTAAGACTGCTCTGTGTATTTCATAGCAGACAGCCAGGCTCTGTGCTTAATTTTGGTTTACAGTAAATTACAAGTAAGTTTCTGTTGGCTTTAGATTAGAAAACTATTTTTGGCTGAAGATGCAAGATTATGCATGTAGGGTAGTGGCAAAGTGGGGAACATTGATTTAGTTCTTTTGACATTTAGTTACAATGCTGCTTTGCCTTATAAAGTAGTCACGAGTTAGTCACTGTGTTTTCTTTCTTAACCATTTTCAGTCTGGACTTCAATAAGTGGAATAGGCCTTTTTAGCCTTTTTGTTGTTTTTTCTGATTTTTTTCTTTGATACTCTGAAAAGACGGGGTGGTTGAAAAGGTGACTGCTCCTATATCAGTATAAGTGTAGGTAAGTGATAACTTAATTCAATTCCGGAACTCAAAGAATTTTAAAAAGCTTCTGAGGAGGACTGGTAGTCCAATCAAGTGGAGAAAGATTGAAATGAAGTCCTGTAGAATTTACAACTTAAGATATGTTAGCATATGATGTGGAGCACGATACCCTTATTCCATTGGTTTTCTGTGCTAAGAATGCTGTGGCTTTGCACAACCATGTTGTGCAGCATATGTTAAGCACTGCATAAATTTTTTTTTATGTGCCTTATTTTACACATTTTACTGAATTCTGTTCAGACCTATACTCTAAGATAGCTAAATTTATGAAGCTTAGAAATAGTTTGATGCAGTACCCAGAAAAGTTCATTTGTCCTTAAAACCTTCTGTAATATGGCAGTTATGAAAATGTCTGCATAAAGATGTTTGAGTGAAGGAATGGTTGTGATAAAAGCAAATGCTTTAACGAGTAATTTCCATATCTTAAGTATGGTGTCATATTTCTGTTTCTTCTTGCAAAGATTTAGGAGTAAGCTATATGAAGAGCTCATAAAAATTCTTTTCTTTTGACAGTTCTGTTAGAAGAAGAAATTGTCAAGACATCTGGACCAGTATGAAAGAGGATTTTGTAATTAGCTTTAAAAAACTAGACTAAGCATCTAGCTTCCTACAAATAAGAGGGTTTTTTGGTTTGGTTGTAATTTTTTTCTTTTTTTCTAAAGCAGCTTACATGCCTGAAGTTAGCCTTTGTTTTGGCACAGCCATCATTTCCTTAAATGCCTTCCTTTATAGCTGATAGCCAGTAGGGACAGGTTGCTCAATTGTATGGTGAATGTTAAACTATTTTTTCATTTTTATAAGTAAGTTGACATTAAACTTTTACCAGTTAAACATTTTTGAAATTGGCTTGTCTTTTTCTAACTATGTGAATAATGTACTGTATTTTTTGCAGCCTGAAACATAAATGCTTTTCCCCTATGTATTTTAACTCTCCATATTTGTAAGAATAGAATTTATTTCTTGCTGCTGTGCTCACTAGTTTTGCAAAGAGAAAATTATATTATTTCATCTAATTACATTAAACTTGATTGTTAACTAAATTACAGTTTAGTTAACTCTCTGGTTTGTATGTACTGTCTCTGAGTTAGGACTGAATTTATGGTTATGGGGTTTGGAAATTTCTTAGTGGAGCTAACGACCTCTATTGCAGTGGTTGGTTAAGCTTGTTTATGTAACCAGCTTTTATCAATGCAATATATTTTATTGCTCATACCACGTATTTATGTTTTACCAGGAGGTATTATTTCTATGAATGTCTTAAAATAGTCTGTTAAATCTGATTAGTGTTTACTTTTGATTAACATGCTTGACAACCAAGTTTGGTTTGGATTTTAAATAAGCATTGTGTTGTAAGCCATGCCAGTAATACTAGCTGTCCAATTCACCACAACACAAACTGTCTGGGAAGGTAATATTAAACTCACTTCATAAGAATGGCATTAATTGTGTAACAAGCTGAATTTTGAGTTGTACAGTATCTGATGTCAATCACAGACCTGCAGGTGAGAATAAATTATTAAACTTATGCTCTCTTCCCTACGTGAAATGATATAAATACTGCTTTGTTATACCCTGCATTTTAACAGTGCACGTGTTTAGAAGTATTTCTAAAGGTGCTTTCAAAGAAAAACATGTCACCATCTTTAGAGGAGATTAAATTCCATATACCAAAGTTTGTATTTGATTCATCAAAGCTTGGGGCTAAGGACGTCTACAGATGTATAAAGTATTCATGGGGGAGCAGGAAGTATGAACAGTTCCTGGAGAATAAATACCTTTATTGTAAAGGACAAATAAGATCTTCTGTGTTGCATAACTTTATAAACTCAAGTTATGTGATATTAATGCCTCAAATCAAATAGCTTTTTTTTTTCTACTAGCAGAATGGGGTTCATTTTAAGCCTTGTGTGTAGGTCTGCTGGTGGGATTGGTGCTTAAGAATTAAAGATGCAAATTGTTTAATGCCAACAAAGTAATAACAGACACTTCATAGGAATTTTAGTGCTTTGTTTGGAGACTATTGTAAAGAAGTAAATGCAAAAAAATTATATTAAAAATCATTGCAAATTGGATGTCATGTAGACCTAAAGGACATGCTGTGTATCCTTTAATCTTTATGCTAGACTCTGACACTTAGGAACGTAACCTTTTGAGAAAAATATGGTCTTTCTGTACTTATTGAATTATATCTGAACTGCATTAAAATAAGTAGAACTGTGAAGGCACTTTTTGTGATGTAGGTGTATTCATGTAGGAGTTTAAATAAAACCTTGTTTCACCTAATTTTACCTTATGGCTGTGGTAACAGCCTTCAATCTTTCTTCTGTTCTTGAGGTAAAGCGAGTTTCTTTCTTGCAGTGAAAGATGAAACCCAAGAACTAGATATAAAAAAAGATCCTAGTTGCCTAAATTCTATTCATGCTTCATTTTCAAAAAAACCAAAACTTCACAGCTGTGAGCTTTGGATGCATCTCTGTTCAACAGATACTTCAGTTTTCCCAGTTGTCTTAGATTACCCTTCTCCATTGGAGAGGATGCAAAAGCCTGAAGGATGTGTAGGAGATGGATGTAGAGGTGGGACTGGGACTGTATCTTATTTCTCAGCTGGCTGTAGTTGTGCTACAGCTGCTCCACTACATTTGGATTTGGCATGTGAAGCATGCCAGCAGAACTGATGATGAGTCTCCCTTTTCTAGGAACAGCACATTTGTTTATTACCTTTATGAACATTTAAATCCCCTGGAATGAAAGAGGGAAAAGAATATAGTTGCCCTACATCTTACGGTAGTTTTTACAGTAATCCAATAGAGAAAAAGAAGGGGGCATGTTCCTCTTAAAGTGTGTGTGCCTAGATCTTTAAGGATGTCATCCTTCTCCTCCTGTACGGAAGGCTAGAGGAAAATAATTATTTTTTGACTAGCACTGAGCAGAAGGTAAATATCTAATTAATTATTTTGGCTTTGGTGAATCCTACTTTGAAGACCTTTATTGTGCTTTACAAGTGTAGCAAAATAAATGCGTGGGTTTTATCCAGAGTTCAGGATTCCACTTGTGGTTGCATATTTGGATTTTATATTGAAACTTAGACTTGTACCATCTTAGGAAGAACTTCATGATAATGAATTTAGGTCTTCATTCTGCAGGAAGTTACTGTATTGCCTTTTGAACATACACTTTTTGAAACTGATCATTAGTTATTCATGAGAGTTTTGCCTCCATGTACAATTTTATACAGCTGTATATTGGCAGCTTCTAGATCATCACTAATCTTGAATTAATTTACCCTTTCAAATGGTTTGAGATCAATGTAGTTGCATTATTAGGACAGATTTGCATTAATGCCATGGAAAAGATACTGATAATTTCATGGCATCTTAGGATGTGTTAGAGCAAACATATTCACAAATTACTTTGTGATAGTCTTTCTCATAATTTTCTCTTTTTCAGATACCCTTTGCAGTTAGTGCATTTGTACATGATTGTTATGTGACAAATTTCAATCCATATAGTGGAGCCATTCAGGCGATCTATATATAATTTTTCTTTGTATTTTGCTAATGACTTTGGAATTTTAAAGGTCATTGTAAAGCAGATGTTGGCTGAAGGAGCCCATGCAATATTAATACTGTTTAGCAGGCTGGTGCAAAGAGCAGTTCCTTAACAGTGTGTGTGTTCTGTGGGAGTTACTGGTTTATGAAGTGCAGAGAACTGAAGAAAGAATGCCAGTGGACTGGAAAGTTGTTAGAGCTTAATGATATCCTGCAGTTACATAAATGCCAAGACAAACCAACCATGCTTACTTTCAAGCTAAGATAAATTGATTTTGTGATCATTTCTTACTTGATGAATTATAAATAATGTTTTGTGTCAATATGATTATTTTTCTCCTGCTATTCATGTAACAGCTTGTGTATAGTAACTTTTCATTTTCAGTGCAACTTGCTTTTCTCAATGGGGAAAACTTTGTGCATAATAAGCTAGTGTGTAGTAATGAAATGTAGTTAAAAACCTGTTGTCTTTGCAGGTGAGGTTTTATTCTCTTTTTTTTGTCCTCCTTCCTCTTCAATCAAATGTAGTGTTAAATGGCTTCAAAATAAGAATATATTTAGGGGAATGGATTGGGTTTTTGGATTTTTTTTTTCCAGAGATACTCTTAAGCTGTCTGTGAGCAGCACTCTGCCTTTGGATCTAAATTTAAAACACAGCAGAAAAGGTACTCATTGCAAATGTCAGCTTGTAATGCATAAATAAAATAAAAATTGCTTAGAGAATTTTGCACAGAAGTCATGTCACATGGAGAGGGAAAAAGCTTAAAAATTATTCTTATTCCTTTTAATAATCTGTTGTTAACCATAGAACTGCCCAAATTAATAGTTTTTTTCTTCCCTCTAATATCATTGCATCTTTTTCTTTCATGCAGAATAAAAGCATACATTGTTTGATATAAAGCACAAGTCTTCTAGCCCTTAATGAGGTATCTTTGCAGGGAAGAGAGATGGTTTAAAAGAAATCAAATCCTCCATTTCATTAAATGACACACTGTTGAACTTTTTCTGATGTATGTGTCTGATCTTCCCAGCAAGCTGAATTTGACCTAATTAAAAATACTTTGTCAACTTTGAGTTTTAGAGCAGTCTTTACCGTCTCTTCCCCACACACATTAAAACAAGTAACAGCATGATCATTAGTTTGTTTGCAAGCTCCCTATGAATGCTGCCTTACCAAAATATCTAGTATTTTTTTGTTGAATTTACTACCTGTCATGTAATACTTGATGTAAATTGAAGTTGCATTGATAATGTTTTTGGGTACGTTTACTGGAAATTCAGCTGAGATAACCACCATTGATTGCAGTCTAAAACTACCTGTAAGGAGGTTGTATAGAGGTGGGAGTTGGTCTCTTCTCCCAAGTAACTGGCAATAGGACAAGAGGAAATGGCTTTAAGTTGCACTAGTGGAGGTTTAGACTGGGTATTAAGGAATTTTTTTTACACTGAAAGGGTTATTAAACATTAAAACAGGCTGCTCAGCAGGGCGGTTGGGGCATTGTCCCTGGTGGTATTTGAAAGATGGGTAGATGTAGTGCTTACAGATATGTTTTAGTAATGTTTCTTATCAGCCTTATCTTGCTGGTTGGACTCAATCTAAAAGGACACTTCCAATCTAGGCAATTCTATGATCTGTTAAACAGTAGCACCTGCTAAGTGCACTGTGTCTTTAGTGGTATGTAGGACAGCTTCTTCTTGACTTAGTCTTCCATGTCTTCTCCTATGGTGTTGGGTAATGAAAAATCACATCACTTTTTGTTTAATAATGTGAATGCAGTAAGAGTAGAACAAGTGTCTTGCTGAATGCATTAAGAAAACAAATTCATCTTCTTGATTCTGCCTTGTTGTTCCCATTTTCTCTTTTTCAGAGTTCCCGATTTTGTGCTTTTTATAGTGGTGGAATTAGTCAAACATTAAGTTTTAATAAAGATACAATAAATGGCATTGTTAATGCCTGTCTTGTTCTTCACTTATAGGGGTATTACTTTTTCTTTCTGTTCCCTGTATGTCCTTTTCCTACTTCTTTGTATCAGTTCATTTAGATAAATATGCAGGAAAAAAAAACAATTTAATGGAATTCCATTATAAACCCCAAAGTTTCATATTCAGTGTTTTGTAGCAAATCTTACAGTTTAAAATCAGGAAGCTATTTGAATGACATCTGCAAGTAGATTATGTGGATTCAGATTACCTACTTTCTTGTGGTTCCTGTGATTACAGATTTTGAAACATGATCGGGAATCAAGTGTAGCATTTTGGGGTTGCTATGAACAAACATGGTTTATCAGCAGGTAGAGCTGTTGCTTTTCATGTGGGCAGTTTAAAATAGTGCAATATAAGAACTGAATAGTTACAGCTTTTGTCATCAAAGCTGAGAGAGTTGGGGCTGTTCAGCCTGGAGAAGGCTATGGGGAGACCTCACAGCAGACTGCCAGTACCTCAAGGGAGCCTACAGGAAAGCTAGGCAGGGACTGTTTGCCAGGACATGTAGCAATAGGATGAGGGACAATAGTTTAAAACAAGATCAGGGCAGATTTAGATTAGAGATGTGGAAGAAGTTCTTCACCATGAGGGTGGTGAAACACTGGATCAGGTTGTCCAGAGAGGTGGTGGAGGCCCCATCCCTGGAGACATCCAAGCCCAGGCTTGTTGAGGCTCTGAGTAACCTGACTAGTGCAAGATGTCCCCGCTTATTGCAGGGGGATTGGATTAGGTGAACTTACAATGTTCCTTCCAACTCAACGCACATTCTCTATGGTCAAAGTGTCTGAGTATCTGTAATAGAAACCTTACAAGATTTGTCAGGTAACAGAAGAATTTAATATGTACAAACCCAAGATGGTTGATACTACCATCCTCTTGGGAGCAGATACTGAAATGTTTTTTACATCTACCTGCAGAGGGAAGAGAAGAACATGTGAGAATTATTTGTGCTTTACTTCAGAATTTAAGTGCCCAGATTCTTCTTCCTCTTAAGTAAATAATTTATAAACATCAACAATATGAACTTAAAAATGCTTTCATCAGACTCTAGTAATAAAATAACAATTCTTCATCAAAAGATTTTTTATAGGATTGATTGCCACATTGATTTCCATTAGGGTGCCGTATATCCATTAAATATACAAAGATAAGTGGTATACCTGTGCCAAATACCACTCATACAGTAGGTGAAACTTTGTCTAGCCAAACTGAGATACTGATGGTACTGTTTTTTACTTTGATCACATTATCAATGGGACAACTGGTTTAGTTTTCTAGAAAATTCTAACATTCCTCTTAAAAATAAAATGTAGTTTTCATGCTGAGTTGGCATTTGTACCTCAGATGTATATTGAAACGGATTTGCATCTGAGTTGTGTGCTGTATTTGAAATAATACTGCACTTTTTTGAACAACAACAATTTCATTTTCTTTGTTCTCTTTTGCAAAGTAACACTGAATTTGATCAGAAACTGTAGTCAGCTGATTGTGACTGAGCCTTGTACGGGTTTAAATCAGTCTGTAGTGAAACTTGCCTGAGTTGTTTTCAGGTAAATATCTGATTAGTTTTAAGTTCCCCATGGACTGGTGTAGCCCAGAGTTCCTTTTGCTTCCAAATAAATACATGTTAAGAAAAAAATTCTATGCTTCAATGGATTTTTCAGATAAGGACCGAAGCAAATCCTTATAAATAGCAGAGTTCATAAACCGTGGGTAAGAGTCTCTGTGCATTAAGGTATAAATTTGAAGCTGTGCGTCATCAAAGGTGTGTTGTGAGGGTTCCAGCATATTTCGGTTAATAACTTCTCTTACTCGGGAGTCCAGACTGACCTGTGTATTAAAATAGAAAACCATGTCAATAAAATAAAATAAAGAAGTTCTTTACTGTGAGGGTGTTGAGATACTGAACAGGTTACCCAGAGAGGTTGTGGATGCCCTCTACCTGGAAGTGTTTAAAACCAGGCTGGATGAGGCATTGAGCAACCTGGGAGGTGTCCCTGCCCACGGCAGGGGGGTTGGAACTAGATTACCTTTAAGGTCCCTTCCAACCCAAACCATTTTATGATTCTATGAAAAGTGGTGAATAGTACAAGAGGGTTTGTAGGTTTATCAGTTGAAAAAGTAGTCTCTCTTTAAGCATTTCAGCTGGTGTCCTTTGAGTGTAAAAATTGCTAAATAGATGTAGGCACGAAACAGGACTGTTGAAATTTGGAAATAGTCATCTCTTGAGTATGGTTATTGAAATTTTCTTACTAAGGCAGCCTTACGTGGAAAGAAGGCTGCCTGCAATCTTGGCATTAGTCAAGAGACTAGCAGACTATTTCCTGACCAACTTTCTGCTTTCTACTAGAGAGGATTTGTAATATTTTTTGGCTTTTGATTTTGTTGGGAGAGTTAGCACTGTTGCAAAGGAACTTTGAGTTTGGAGGAAGAAGTCTGATGCAGACAGAAATGGGTAACCTTAGAAGCTCTTGCTGTTAAAAAGCAAGGTGAATTGATGGAAACCATGGGTGTGGAATGTAGTGGTTCCATACAATGTAAAAGTAATGCTTTCATAATTTTTTCAAAACTGTAGTGTTTTTAGAAAGGTGTTAGTGTTACTGGAACAGACTGGTTTAAACAGACAGGTTTAAACAGCATTTTCACTTGTACAGCTTGCACCGCAAACAATTAAGTCTGCATTTTGTAAGGATACTTCAAGTTTTAAAATACCAGCCTACTTGGTAGGATTATGTTCTGACTGAACGGAGGTGTCTGCAAAACTTCACATATTTGCTAACAGCAAAGTGACAAGTAGTTTTGAAAATTTCCAGGAAGTTGGTGTTTGTTCTGTGCCGTGTTGTGGCAGCTGCTCTTTGAGCAATTTGTGCTTTGCAAGAAATGTTCTATTTGTGGTTACTGTGCTTTGGGAGAGATGCACCCCACCCCCTCACCCCGCATTCTCTGGTGAAAAGAGAAAAGAAACTGAGTTGTCCCACAAACAACATTAAAGCTAAGCGTGGATGAAATCAGCATCTCTGTATTTATGCTTCAAACTGGCGGTTTTGCATCGGCATGCCAGGGTAGCATTGGAAGAGCTTTCTTAGAGTTAGTTGTTTTGACTATTCGACTACAAAAAGTAGTCTTGTCCATTTCACCTCAATGGGTCTGCTTTTCCCCCTTGATCTTCATTTAATGACAGTGGGATGGAATCCTCCCTGAGTATTTTTGTAGCTTTAAATACATCTTAGAACTAACTGTGCAAAGCTGTACCATAGAATGTAGGGGAGGAGGGAAATAATATACCTCTTTTGGAGAAAGGATAGATATATAATCTTCATAAATCAGTCTTGCTTTTTCTTCAATGACACTTTTGTTGGATTCTTGTTTTAGTTCCTCACAGGCCATCCAGAAAAGCATGTTTTCCTCACTGAATTCTGTTCGGAGAAATTCACGAAAAGCATTTCTGCCAGCTGGAGTAAGCATCAACTTGTCAAATGACTGAGCCCAGGCATTTACTTCTTCAAGAGTAGGAGCAGGGCTTGAGCAGGAAGGAGAGGACAGAGAGAGAGAAACATATGGTTGTTACTGGAGCTGTTCACAGCTGGCAAGGAGCATCTGGCATCATGATGGAACAAAATTGCAAGGTTTGTGGGGTACTTAATTCCTCACCAGGACTACCAAGTGCATACTCAAGTGAACATATTTGAGACACTTTTTGAGAGCGTGCATATTAAAATCTCAAGTGTAGATGATCGTTTCCACTTTGATGCTGAAGTTGCGGTTTCTTGCTCAAAGTAATTGCATCAAATGCCGTCTTCCTCAGCTAGATATTTTGGTTTATATACCTAACAGTCTTTGTTGAATTGTAAAAGAATGAATGAAAATATTTACTGACAGTTGGCTTCATCATGTAGCTGCTGGGTGGGAACAGCAGCTACATGATGAAATATTGATTTCAGAAACATAAAGACTGTATTTACGTTGCTGGTTTTGAACTGTCATGGTACAAAATTTAGGATCTGGTACCATAGTGCATATAAATAAGGGAAACAATTATAGATAAGATCTTTTGTTCCTTAAGACATGCGTAACTCCAAATTCAGCATAATTTACAAATAATAATATTTATTTGCATATTTCAGGTATATCTCCTGAATTGCTCAGTGTAGTTTGTTGTGTGTGTTTGTTTTGTTTTAGCTTGACAGAACACATTGTAAAGACCGTACCTTTCCTCACAGTTTGGAATACCCTCTGCTTGGAGTTCGTGAGATGCTCTCCTTGCTCTCTCTTCATCTTGATTTCTAACAGTAAGACTGCAAGGCAGCAAACAAAATTTTAATCAGCTTTATAAAGGCAGAGGCTTAACGTACACCAAATGTTTTTCCTCTTGTACTTTAAAAAGGATCAGCCAAAAGGACAGGAGTTAACAGCAGCTATATTATGTGTAGTAATACTGTGACATAAATTCTAGTCCTTTATCATGTACCATTGACACTATGCTCAGTGCAATGCTTTTACTGAAGGTAGACTTGTTTTATGTTAGATTTCAGGACTGGTTGGGTTGGGTTTTGCTATTGCTTTGGGTTCTTAGTTTTTTATAATCCTTGTCTATTTTTCGTAACCACAGGGCGCAGTGAGTGTTAAAGACTCTGGTTTAGAATGGCAATACTATGGTATGCGAAAAAGTCTTAAGTTCAGAAGCTGGAGCACAAGTTTTAAGCAAGCTGGAGCTGTGGTACATGATACTGGAAGTTTAGACATCTTCTAGAATTCTGACGTAGGTACATCCCTATTATGTGGTAATTGATTGCAACTTTAAGGAAGTGCTTCAATGTGTGAGGCCTGATGCCCAGAGAGCAGATAGAGGTCCTCTAGTTGAAATAAAGCAATACAGTTACTTTTGTTGTAACTTCTAGGAAAATGCCAGATGTTAGTTGTTTGCTTGTGTCCTACCTTTTTTTAAATGCGAATACTGTAACAGTTTTGTTGCCTTCATCTGTAACAATCTCACTGATCTCTGGTGAGGCTTTTTGTTAAACTGGTTTCTGTCTTTGCTGCCTTCTAAGCTCGTGGCTTTCTTAGTTCTAGCCTTACTGTTTACTGGTTATCTCCTTTCTCTAGTGTTAGTCCATAATCTGGGAAGACCTGCCTTTCTCTTTGCTGAGGCAGTCCATGCATTGAAGAGGTAGGGAAGCCTTCCTATTATTAAGTTGGAGAACAGATATTTCAAACATTAAGCAATACATTTAAACCAATAAACTATTTCAGTTAATCTTTAAAGAAAAAAAAAAGCAGTGAATATTAGTTCTCTATAGGTTGGGGTATACAGGTTTCAGTCCTTTAACAACCATTTTTTACTAGTGATTCTGGCTTTTTCTTTTTAATATGAAAAAGGATATGTGAATCTTTCCTGTAGACAAGAAGTGATATGCTTGTCAGAGTTATTTTTTGATTGAGATACAACAGGAAGAATTAGACCTTCATAGGATAATGCATGAAGGGGGAAAAAGGCAAACAAAATAATAAAAGCCTCCTCAAGAGAACATGACTCCAAAAATGGCTTCTGGGCAAGCCTCTTCTTACCTTGGAATTATACAGGTAAACAAGGAAGGGAAAATATTTAGTGCAATATTGCATCTTTTCAGAATCTGGAAGAGTAACAGACTGGAGGCTTGAGTTCTGGCTGTAGCAATGAACGCAGGCTCTGAGCATCCAGCTGAGAGACTCATTTCACTACTTCTTCATTCAAAATCTACTATTAAGAGTATGTTGGATACTGGATGCTCAGCAGCTCAGCTGCATGACTCATGTGGCGTGTTATTTTTATTCCTATTCATAGTTTTTCTGTTCAAAGTACTCAAGCTATTTTGAGGGAAGGCTCTATGAATGGGGAATATAAATAACTTAATTGTGGTTTGTTTAGCATTTCTTGCTACTAGAAAACAATTCTTCTAAAAAAAAATCCAGAAATTATTTTAAAGCTAAAACAAGACACTCTTTTGGAGCATGTACTGGTTTCCTAGATGATTCTGAAATGCAAATAGGTATTTTAATTATCATCAAATTTGTGTACTTTCACACAACTTATTGAGTAAATGGCTTTCATTGAATTGTTTGAGTAGTGAAGTGCACAAAAGATGAGGATTCTGGAAAAAACATCAAGAAACATGGCAAAACACCCCACCTTATCGGCAATATAAAAGATGCAGATTTTATGTACTCTGACTAAATAGGTAAATGTGCCTTTATTTTTTTTTTCTTTCTGTGGAATGACATGTCTGTGAGACACAGCTGTAGAGTGAACCAATTCCGATTGCACTGGACAGCTGCTCAGATGACACTGGAATTTCTATGGGATGTTCTAATATAGATGCTATTCTGCAAGGGAGCAAACTCTGATCCTGTACTGGCACAGTACTTGTTGTCTCTTTAACTCTTCCAGGAGTTTAAGTACCCACAGAGAAGTGTGATATGACCAGAGCCAAGTTGGCATCTTGCATAAATAAATCCAGGCATCTTCTTTTCCCTGCAAAATAGTCACTATTTGCATTAGGGATGGAAGAAATGGTTATCTTGGCTTCTGGTGAGCTGACTGCCAGCAGCAGAGGAATGATCAGCATGTTCTTCCCTTGCCTTCTAAAAGTGTTTTCCAGCTGCTGTTGGAAAAAAGTACTGGTGGAATAGATACCTAGCCTGGGCTTTAAGGTTATTTGCAACTTCTTCGGTTTGCTTGATGTGAGGCAGTTATATGGTGGATAGTGCATTTATAAGAAACTCAGCTTTCTGTAAATGTTGTAATTGAACTGCTGAACTCCTTTGGAAGCCTGAACTCCTGAATTCCTTTATTTCAATGAAAGTTCTGATCTCTCCTGTTAATTAACAGGTGAATCCAAAGAAATACAGGACTTTGGGGTGTGGGTAAATTTACTATGATTTTGAATGAAGTCACTTGAATGTGGAGTGACTTCCACATCTCTGGGTTCTTCAAGTCTGGTACTGAGAGAGAAGGTGAACAAATCATTAACTTATGGAACTGAGATAGTCCTTTTCCTCTCGCTTTGCTTCCCTGGTAAATTTTCCTCCTTAATACTTGTAGTGAGAGTTCTTCTGAATTTCATTCTGCTTTACTCTTCATCTTAAGCAAATACCTACAATGTTTAAATGTCTCTGATTCCAAGGATTAACTTCATGTGAATTGTAGGTGCCCTGAGTTGCCAACATTAATTAATGACAACAGATCCAGTTGTCTTTGAAACAAAATAACAGTACTGGGCACCTAGTTATTAATTTTCTGGCCTTTACCTTTTTTTCACTTTCTTCTAAGTCCATTTCACACAGCCCGTGCTCCTTGTTAAGCTCCAGCCCTAAATCTAAAGCTGTTAAATTTTGTTGCCTTCTATTTTTAGTGGAAGCCCTGGTGAAGCTTCAATTCTGAGGAGAACTGAGTCTTGTGTCAAACAGACTTTCTGTTAAGCAGTATTGACGATAAAAGTACAACAGACATAACTGATACTGAATGGAGATTTAAAAAACAAAATCTGTTATTTCAATGCATGTGTGGGGTAAGAGTAAGCTGGATTAGTTGGAGCAGGTCCAGAGGAGGGCCATGAAGATGATCAGAGGGCTGGAGCGATTGCCTTATGAAGACAGGCTGATGGAATTGGGGTTGTTCAGCTTGGTGAAGAGAAGGCTCAGGGGGGGACCTCATAGTAGCTTATCAATACCTGAAGGGGGCCTACAGAAGGGCAGTGTTTGGAAGGACTACAAGTAATGGATGTAAATTGGAAGAGGATAGATTCCAGCTAGATATAAGAAATAAATTATTTACAGTGAAGGTAGTGAAACACTGGAACAGGTTGCCCAGAGAGGTTGTGGACGCCACCTCTCTGGAGGTGTTCAAGGCCGGGCTGGACAAGGCACTCAGCAGCCTGATCTAGTGGGAGGTGTCCCTGCCTATGACAGGAGTGTTGGAACTTGATGACATTTAAGGTCCCTTCCAACCTAAACTATTCTATGATTCTATGTATAGTACAAAAGAACAGTAATCTCTCTTAGTGCCAGGTTTGCTGAATTACCAGGCTGGTTTGTTTGCCTTATGTTGTCCTATGCACTAGCCGTTGCCTCCTTTCCCCTCCCCCTTCCCAAAATTCTGTTTCCCAGAAGCTGAAAGGCATGGGGTTACCATGAGCAGCTGCAGCAACAGCACCAACAAAAGCAGCAGGCATTGGGCCCTCGGTTTCCTGAGCTGTGCTGAGCCTGTGCAGCACCTGGGGTCTCCTGCGTAGTAGACATCTGCCGCTTGCGCATCTCCATCCGCTCTGATCCCATGGGCTGCAAGACAGACAGCAAGAGAAGAGGGAAGTAAGAAACATTTCTTTTTTTTTTTCTGTTTTGTTTTTCCCTTTTTATTTGCTTTAAAAAGTCTTAACAAGAACTGTCAAAGGCCACAGCTTCAAAGGACCTGTGAATACAAAGAGAGCAGAGATGGTAGAGCAAAAGTGAGGGGTACTGAAGAGCTGCAGCTCTTAGGACAGCAGTATATAATCCTAGGAGCTTAAAAGGGTTTCCTGAGATTTTTGAATTCAAGGTCATTCCAAAAGAAAATATTGCAGAAGTGAGTTAGTGGAACCTCCTTTTTTTTTTTTGTTAATTTTATTTTTGTCTTTCTGTTGGTTAGCCAATGCACAGGCTTTAGTGATGCTTGAGTGAGACACCTGAGATCTCTTGAAAATCTGGCTTTTGGTGATTGTTGCCCTCCAGGAAAAGAGAAACCCTGACACATGCCCACTATAGTTTGACTGCCACAGGTTTCTCTTAAAATGTTTTTCTCTCAAAAAGGAGTCAAAGGCTTCTTTGAAGATGAAGAATTTCTTATGGAGAAAACACATGACCGTAGAGCATTAAGACTTAACATGTATGTTTCTGGTCGCCTCCCCCAGCTATAGACAGCATGAAACCATTTTCAGTAGAATCACTGCCTGTGTTTTTTGCACTGCTCTAGGAAACCATTTTGGAGCCTGAATTTGCAGATTATTCCAAAAAATTGTGCTAATGAAATGGAAAGTCCTGTTGAAATCCCCATCTCATTCTGACCAATCTCTCTGTGAGCTTTAGACTTGCTCTACAGCATTTAAGAATGCTTTCCCTTCTGTGCTGAGGGTTATGCCATGCTTAATTAGACATGTAACTTTTAGACATGAAATGCCAGCTCGTTCACAGATGAGTTTTGATTGTATCTTATGTTTGGATACATAAGTAAATTCTTCTCCCCTGTTAGGAGGTCCCTTTTGTGTGAAGGTTTTTTGTGTGAAGGTTGCTAGACCTTGTTTTCAAGCCATGACAATTATAGGGGCACAAAAGTCAGTTGCCACAGATTTTGAGTTCTTTGTTTCAAGTCTGATATTAAATTACCTATTTAAAAGATCTGATGAGCTGAATAGTGGTGGGTTAAAAATGCTACTTCTTTTCTAAAATGTTTAGCCAGGTTTAGAAAATACTATTGGAACTTGGGGGAGAATCACAGAAGTTGTCACAGGCTCAACAGAAGTATCAGAAGAAGAAAGGACATTATTTTAGTAGAGTGTAGCATTAAATTGTGCTGGATTTTTTTTTTCCTGCTGAATTTGTTTCTCTCTTACACTGCTTAATAGTTTTTGTTTTTCTGAGAACCACCCACTCTCAGAAGAGAAAAATGCACAACATGCTGAGCAGAAGGTGCACCAGTTCTACAGGAGGAATAAAATATAACAGGACGTATAGAAATGATAACCCATTTTCTAACTTTGTAGACTTAATCTGACACTGATCTGACAAGCAGTAACTAAATGTCCAGAATAGGAAACCAGAGAAGCATGTACCTTCCAAAAACCCACAGCCTTTCTCATTTCAAAATGTGAAAGAATAAATGTGAATTGAAGCACAGATTCAGATTTATGTCATTCAGGGTTTCAAACTCGCGGGAATAGAACAAACCCCTCAGTATTAATCACCTTGATTATAAATAAAGCATTACTGGAATGTTAATATTTCTAACTATTTCAGGCTTCTTTGGATAGTAAGCTATTATTATCAATCAAAGAAGTGCAACCTGGATTCAGATACATGCAGCTTATATAGCACAATCCATCCAGTCTTAATTTTGATATGTTTGAGATGGCTAGATTACACACTCATGCCTAGTCTATTCCATAATTGAACTGATGGTGTTTTAAGTGGAAGATTTGGTTCCAGTTTGGGTTTTTTTTTCCAAGAAGGAAGGTAAAAGATGGTGGAAATATGAAGGATACACACTTCCTACTCCTAATCTTTTTATATCCACTGTTACCATTTCAGGTGGTTCTTCAGAATTGCTGACATCTTAAAATGCAAGGGAAGAGTATGTAAGTGAATGTATGGCAAAAACTGCTCAGCAGCATAGAATAGTTTGGGTTGGAAGGGACCTTAAAGACCATCGAGTTCCAACCCTCTTGCCATAGGCCAGGGACACCTCCCACTAGATCAGGCTGCTCAGGGCCTTGTCCAGCCTGGCCTTGAACATCTTCAGAGAGGGGGCATCCACAAACTCTTTGGGAAACCTGTTCCAGTGTTTCACCACCCTCACTGTAAAGAATTTCTTTCTTATATTGAGCCAGAATCTACCCCCTTCCAATTTACATCCATGATGTTCTTTGTTTTGTTTTTGAATCCCACACCTTAGAAGATTTCTAGTACTACAGGTTTTTATGAATGTTCATCATTGCATGATTCCTCAAAGAAAATGGAGGATTGAGCAATAGAAAAAATAGAAAAAATTCAAGCTGCAGTTTTTCAGATTAAACGATGTATGTTCATTTCTCTTTGGCAGCTGTATACAACTTTTGTACTGTATAAATGAGTAGGTTTTGGTCATTTAGGTGATTAAGTCTTGTTTTGAGAGATTTTTAACAGATAAAGCATGCTTTCGTGGTAGAGCTGTATTAGAGTAATGAGAAATAAGAAAAAGAGGAATATATATGTTTGCTTTAAGATAGCCCAAGCTTTTTTGAATCAGAGCTCTTTAGTGATTACTGTGCACATATTTCCTGTGGCCACTGACAGTCACACTGTATGTTCAAAGAGGTTTGGGTAGATCACAAACTAATCAGGATGAGACATTCTGAAGTGTATTAGCAAGAATACAGTGGTAAGACACTGAAAATAATGTATTCTTCTGTCCAATTGCTATGGATATCATATTTCAAGAAAGACAAAACATCTGTCTAAATATCTAACAAGAAGCTTACACAGAAAAATTATAGGGGTTTGGATTGTTAATCTGGTAAGGCAAAATGAGAGGCATGTTGATCTTCTGGTCAGTAAATGGTTATGATGGTCTATTCTCTGTTTCTTTCAGTGATAAATGATGAACTAGCCTGGGCTAAACAAAATATAGGCTCAATTTTGTAGGATAGCAAGGTAGAGAGCTAAGAGGTGATGTGCCTTATTACGAAGTTGCAGAAACTCCTTGTCACAGATATTCTTAAGATCTATAAGGCAAAAACTTACCAGGCTAGTCCAGGTTCAGGGAACAAGCAGTAAGTAAGTGGTTGTCATCCAGCATTGTTTTTCTAACTTCATTCTCCTTTGTTTGTGGTGGTTTATTTTTTTTTGTTTTTAATGACATGAAACTTTGGCTCTAAACCAAACTACCATCAAGCATGCTATTCTATAAGTTGATGTCTTACATTAAAATTCCAGGGATCTGTGGCTCATACTCTAACCAGAACTGCAAAATAAGTTTAAAATCTTCATGTTTGCAGCACAGCTACAAACATGTCCAAGTCGTGACTGTACTGAGACTGTGTGATGCCAGACATGAGGGCTGAACACACAGTAAGACACTGACTTTGCCTGAAGGATGTATCATAACTTCATATCTATATTTATGGCTATATTCTGGTTTCATAGATTTCTTAAAAAAAAAAAAAAAGAACTGGAAAAAAAAGTAAACCAGTGAAATTCAAAGCCTACAATTTTGCAGATGTGCAGGGTGATAAAAAGACATTTACCATGCGCTCCTTTATCTACTGCTTTTTGCCCTCTTGTAAACAGGTCCTTGGCTGAAATAGAGGCAAAATTACAGACACCAAGTTTGAGCAAGTCAGCTAAGGCCTCATTTTCAAAGAAAAGTACCTTCAAAAGCATCAAGACTATCCAAGTATGACTATGCACGGAAGTATAATGATCCTTAGGAGGTGTATGGGGAAAAAAAAATCATGGAGATGAAGCAAGTTGTCTGAGATGATGTAATGACCTAATAAGGGCAATGCCACTAATGGGATGCAAGCAGAAAAGGCTTATTTTATGCCTGTAGTTTTTCTGCTACCTCTGGTACATTCAAAATTTCACAATGGGTCATTAAAGTTCTCCGTCCCGTTTTGCCACTGCTTGCTGCAGCCACCACATCTGCGTAGTGAGCCTTAGAAGACAACTGCTGGATTTGCCCTTTTGAGTTGTGCTGTGTTCAGTAATGGACAATAAATTTATCAGCAATTCCAGAAATTCATTGAAAATTTCACAGCACAGATGTTCTCTGTGCTTTCAAAGAACTTTTCTCTGCCTTTTCTGCTTCCAACCATATGGAGCAGATAGGTGCCTCATTTGAAAATGGGGTTGAAAAGAAAACAAAGGAAATTTAAAAATTGGAGTTGGATCACTACCTTGTACGTGTTTTCTGGGGAATCCAAAAGTACTTCTAGACAAGTATTTCTGTCTAAAAAGTTGAGATACTTTTAACCAAAGGACTTTAGCCTCCAGT
Source organism: Turnix velox (assembly GCA_013400935.1). Taxonomy (NCBI): domain Eukaryota; kingdom Metazoa; phylum Chordata; class Aves; order Charadriiformes; family Turnicidae; genus Turnix; species Turnix velox. Next base: position 711,225 of record VZTY01019036.1, read on the forward strand.
GATGTTCCAGCCTGCATGCAGCTTTAGACAACTGCTGGATATGACAAGGAAATCCATCAGTTTGACTCCTCAAAGCAATGACATCCTTGTCAAAGACACCTGTGTCTGCTTGAGTACCCATAATTTCATAGAAATTATTGTTTGGTTCCTACGGATAGGGAAGGATAACCATGTGCTATTTTGCTGGTTTGTGGGTAGTCACTTGGATGTGATTTTGCTATTACCAAGTCACTGTGGGGAATCAAATCCTTGAAATCAAATCCAAGGATCAGTGTCCAAATGGCAACAAGAGTTTATGTCACAAAAGTCTTTGTGGTGGTGGTGTTGCTGACTGGATCAGAACAGACTCTGAATTGTGCAATTTGTACACATCCAGCCAGCCCACGTTTCTTGTGCATCCATTATTCTTTCCTCGTGATAATCTTGAGCTACATATAAAACATCCCCCAAATACCTTGATTGTGGAAAAAAGCCTGTCCAATGTGATAATTTCTGCATCTGCAGCAAGTTTCTTCTTACTACTTCCAAATGACTGCCTACTTAAAAGTCTCCTCTGACCACCTGCATTCTGTGTAAAGCTGGATGAGCTATGAAGCCTTGGAGTCTCTGAAAGGAACGTATTCTCTGCTATGGATGCTAATCAGCCACATTGAAAACATAAAGAAAGTCATCTAGGCACAGCTTAGAGTTCTGTCCAGAAGAATCCAGAGAATATTCCAAATCCTACACAAAGAGCAGTAATTAGTTAATCACTTAATTGAGAAAGAGGAGTAAGATGTGATTGATTCTGTTTGGTTCACTGTTTCAAGTCATATCTAGTATGGTGTCTGTGCAGATGCCTATGTGCAGAGTTTCTGGTTGTCACAGGTAGAGAGGTCCTCTGCTATATAATGCTAACAACTAATTTAGTTCATTATAAAAATGTCCCTAAAAAGCAATGAACCAAAAATAGAGGAAAAATAATAGCACGTGTTCTTGCTTCTTAATCCAGCTAGACAGTGTCTATGATTCATATAAAAGGTATATGCTCGTATTACTGAATACTAATAAGTAATTTAAAGAAAGAAATAAGTCCAAGGATTTAAGCAAGCATCTGAAAAGCTGATTTTGATAGCAGTGGAGAAACTACCATATGACTTAAGAATAATGTTGAAGTACTGGAAGAAGTACATCTATCATATCTTTTCTAGTCCAAGGCATGCCTCTCTGACATTCAGATGATGAGGCATTTCTCTATGTAACCTTATGAATGCAAATGAGTGTGAAGGTCAGGAATGAAAATATTTCCCTGGTTAAAAGTACCTTGGATGCTATTTGGCTTAGTTGTAACATTTATAGGCTTTGCTAATCTTTAAGGAAGATGGACTACCAGGAAAATATCCCTCCCAAAGGAGGAATATTTAAAATCTGAACCATAATTGCCAACTGTAAAAACAAACACAAACTCCTATCAAAAATAAAAACCCCAAAACAACAAAGTAAGGTAATAGACTAAGTTTTATGCTTTTATCCTCATTTTATGCTGAAGCACAATGGCATTTTCTTAGTTCAGAGTGAAAGGCTTTATTGCTTAAACGTATTTACTTAAACATACTGTGTACTCCTTGTACACATCAAAATTAGGCAAGTGTGCAAGACTTCACTTGTGCTGGGGTTTGATTTGTGTGGCCAGAGCATGAATCCTTCCCAGTAACCATCTAGTCTGTGGAGCCATGTGCTCTAACGCTAGCTGATAGCCAGCAGGAGTGAGTGCATTATGTGGATCATTATAGTCTTGTTATTATTTGGTGAATGCTTTGGGCTTGATCCAAACTCCATTAAAACAATGGAAACCTCTTCTCAGTGTCTGCTAGCTTTAGGTCAGGTCATGCGAGTCTCACAGTCACTGGTCTCCCATCAGATCCCCCCCCCAGTAATGGTCACCAGTGAGCTGGAAGAGATTCCATCCTTACCTACTAATGTAAGAGGCTTGAAGCTGGGGTTAAGTTCCAGGTAAATCTCTGGACCTATATTTTATTAATTTAGAAATCTTTGCAGCTGTAATATGTTCCCACTGAAGCCTGTGGCAGTTTACTGTCAGCTGAAATGTGAACGGAAAACTTGATGCTTGTGCTTTCCCCTCTTCATTGACAAATCTGACATGCATCAAGCCACGTACAATTTTAGAGAGAAAAGAATTCATCTACGTTAATGAACTCACCCACTCGTATGCACATACTTTAAGCACAGTTACTGGATTGCCCACTTAGGAGCTCTTACTCTTCATTCCCTCAGAGTTTTTCTATTCTTGGAGATTTTGCATCTTGGGTGACTGACATGGTTGAAGACTCAGAAGCACAAGACAGAAGTGAGGAGATTGGCAGCCACGTGGAATAAGGCATTTTCTTTTATTACTGCTGTGCCTGAGTCTCTCAAAGGATTAAGTGGATAAAATTACAAGAGAAAGCAGTATTCTTCTAGCAGTTTAAATAACAGTTCTGAGATGCTCTCATATAAAATGTCCAGGAATGGAGTGCCTTTATTTGTTTAATTATTTCTCCAGAGGAGCTGGGTTCATCTATTCAGATTAAAGCACTGCTTTACATTTTGAAAGCAATGGCTACACATGTATCACACCCACTGAATTACAGGTAATGGTGCCTTGATCATGTCACCTGTAGTTGAAGTTTTTTTCTGGTAAGGGCTTAGATGTCTTCTGCTTCTTCCTCTTTGCTGTTCAGTGCTGCACATTTGGCTGCCAGATCAGCCTGCTGTCTGAAAAAATACTTCCTGCAATGAAGTATTTTTCTGGGTAAAGTCTGGCTCTCTTGTTAAAAAACAGTGATTTGGGGTTTCAGTGGAGCTTCCCTGTGTATATTTTTTTTCATTATTTTAGAGAAGTGCCCTGTATCTCCTCTGGTACTACTATGAAGTATTCCTGTGCTTTGGATTTTATCACAAGAGACTTCACTGGAAATGTTGCTCTAGCGTGCAGTTGGCAGGGTTGCTCTCTGTCATTATTTCCCCTGCAACAGGGGAAAGACATGAAAGAATTTTTTAACTCTTACATGGAAAAAGCACCAGATGAATCCTGTCACTCTGGCCCAACCATTTATGTGAGTGCTGTGAGAGTGGAGTGGTACTATTTGAAATGTGGATGTAACTTCATTTCATGTTGAGTCCCTTCACAAACCAGGTATTAAGTTCAATCAGTGTTGAGTCCTTCTCAGCACAGCACAGGATGTTGGCATCCTGTGCCTTGTCTTACAGAGTCAGTCTCAGTGGATGTATGTCAGTTCATCTCATGTTGGCTAAGCATCAAAAGCAAGCCAAAGAAAACAAAGCCTTCAGCATTCTCCAGTGCTGAGGGTTCTACCACTGCTCCAGTCCTACTCTGGCTGGCTTAACTGTCAGGGGAAGTATTTGCTTCTTGTTATTTTTATACAGCTTGCTTTCCAAAAAAATTCATTCAGCCTAATATTTCACACCCCCCTTTACTATGCAAACAGCAAAAGTGGCACACGTAGCAGATTGCTCTGCTCCCTCCCATCATCTTCTGCCGAGTGCTTGGTTGCACTGTGCTTCATTATGAATGGTCTCTGAAAAAGCCCATTTTTTTACTGTACTATGAAGTGACTCATCCCACACAGCAGCTCTGACAGCCCGGTGCTGGGTATGGGAGACACGTGGCCCCGCATTAGTCGGTGACTCATTTCACATTGTACTCGATGTCGAGATCTGACTCACATCCAACTGTTGGAGGGGCTGACTGACATTGTACTGGTCCCAAAGCCGGTTTGAATCGTCGTGACTCACCCTGGAGTGCATTAGACAGTGATTCACGTACCTAGTTTCCTATTGATTCTGATTGTTGCCATTCACTTCAGATTGTACTACAGCAGCAGCTGGGATGCTCCAGCAGGGCCCAGGCTCTGGGGCTTCTGCTCTCTGCCCTGCCAGCTCCGAACAGTGACAGCCAGGAAGAGAATTACCAGAGTCAACTTGAAACCGAAGACAGGTCAGAATTCTACTTAGGAAGCTGTCATTTTGGTTGTGACACTCTCTGGACAATTTTGCTCCACCCGGCTGTGACAAATTTTGAAAGATGCCTACAGACAGAAAGTTAAGAGTAAGGACTCTCTAGCTAAGAATACCCTGTTGCTTCTGAACGCCTTCTGCAATATTATTCAAGACCTGCTGCCTCTTTGGGCTAACTTTTAGTGACAAAAAGAGGAGTTTGATTTTTCTAAGTAACAGAGTACTGGTTCAGGCTTCAGGTTTATCAGCTTGTGACCCGGGCTCACAACAGACACACAGACCTTGAACACTGACAATTCCTTTCTGCTACTTTAAGCTGAGCCCTCAAAAATCACTACTCACTCTGAAAAACGTGTGCTGTCTTTTCCAAGGGATAAAGGAATGTGAATGAGCTGAGGGAATGCTTCCATGATTATCTGGAACCCGGAGTAAAGATACAAAAGTAGGTACCAATGGAGGGGGAGGGTAGTTGAGAAATTAAAGGGGAAATAAAGCAACCATTCTCTCATCTTGAAGCACTTTACAAAAGATAGCACTAGCTTGATACTTAGTTAGCATGAACATGCTCTTAGTTGAGAAAGACGCCTCTAATTTTAGCACAGTGGTCCTAATTTTAACCTTACCACAACTAGGATTCTCTTGTCTGTCAGCAGTTCAGGTGTTTTGTTTAGCTGAGTTAATGGTTGCTGGTCTTTAGTAACATAGTCTAGCAACAGTGGAACTGGCACCACGGCACAAGAGCTCCACAGATCACTGGAGCTGACACAGATGTTGTAGCAGGGAGATACAAGAGGTACAAGGAGGTAACAGAGGTAGAAGGAATCTCCTCACCCTGACATCACACCAGCAGCATCGTACAAAAAGTTTTGGTCTTGCATTTTTCAGCAGCAAAGATGAAATAATGGGACAGTTGCATCAAGTAAATTACATCAGGATTAAATTAATTCCTACTGGCATGTACAAGGATAATCTTATTTCACTTTCTGCAGTTATGTCCAATTTTAATTACCTGCCTTTTCTTGCCTACTTCCATTAACTAATGACAGAGCTCAGTGAGAGCTCTCACCCTCACCCGAGGACGCAGGATGTGTCAGGCTGATACTGGGAGAGTCTCTACCGAACCAGGCTGCTGCTCTCCAACTTTGCAGGGCAGCCGAGGGCCCCGGGAGCGGAGCTACCCCATGACTCCATTCAGGAAGAGACGGGGTGCAATGGGATGTTCCTTGATCTTCATCCCTGCTGTTACAAAGAGCAGGAAGGGCCCGGGAGCGCGGCGAGGGCCGAGCCGAGATGTTACCGCACCGGGGCGAGAGAGGCGGCTCCAAGCGGGGGCGGAAGCGGCGGTGGGGGCCGAGCCCGAAGGATCGCGCCCCCTCTACCAGAGTCAGGGGCTATCCCGGTGATTCCCGGGTGCAGTGGGGACGGACGGGCGGTGCAGGCACCGGCGCGGAGCGCTAACAGGCGGCGGCTCCCGATGCTCCGACTCGTCTTTTGCGCCAGGTCTCTCCCGGGAAGGGTGGACGCGGCTCCTCGCCCACTCCGTCCGTGGCGGCCACTGCCGCCAACGCCGTCCGTCCCGCTACACCCGGGATGCCCCCGGCTGCAGGGCGTGAGTCGCGGCTGCCCGACGACCACGATGCCCGATGTCCACAGGGCGGGACCGAGCAGTACTTACGGTGTAGCGGCCCTGCCGGGAGTCCTCGCCCGTTTCCCCTCCGCTAGCGGCGGGCTGGTCGCCCGCGGACGGCGGCTCGCCAGCCTCGCGCATGCGCCCGGCCCTCGCGGGCTCGACTCACGGTGCCGGCCGCGGACGCGGGTGGGCTTCACTCGCCGCGGCCGAAGCCGAGAAAAGCAAGGCAGTCCTCCAGTGTTCCCCGCCCCCGCCCCCGGTCCGACGGGGCGGGGGGGGCCCCGCCGGCG
>VZTY01019036.1:718400-806288 GCA_013400935.1 Turnix velox
CGGCTGCTTAGCCCAGCGGCTCAGCAGCAGGGCGGCGAGCGGACAGCGGGGGGCCGCCCCGCTGCCGGCCAGCAGCCCCACCAAGCCTGCGGGGCAGAAACGGAGCCCCGGAGCGTCTCGACGGGGCTCCGAAACGAAGCGCGGGCTGGGCCGGAGGGCGGGGGGCTGCGGCNAGCGCGGGCTGGGCCGGAGGGCGGGGAGCTGCGGCCGCAGGAAGGGGCTGGCGAGCAGAGCTGAGAGTAGGGCGAGGGGCCCGGCAGGCCTCCGAGGCTGCGGCGTGCGGAGGAGGGGTGAGGGGTGAGAGCGGGGAGGACGGGGAGAGAGAAAGAGAGAAAAACACAAGCGTTACCGGGGGGGCAGCTGGGCGCCCTGAGCAGCCCAGCCCTGTGCCAGAACCTCTCTACTGCGGTGCTATTCCGAAACTGGCAGCTTTGAAACCCCCTTCAGTTCGGTCTCTGGGTGCTCGAGGCTGGCCCCTCATCCCCCTCACCCCCTCGCAGGATTGTTCTGTGTGTTTAAACTTTTCTGAGCAGCCCCTTTTAAACGAGGAGCGGAGGACACTTCTTATTCCAAGCCAGGGCCCTTTGGGGTTCAGGGCTGGCCATAGTGTCAAAGGAGAACGGGAACGAGGTTCACCACTTGCAATTTACGCGAAAAAAAGCTTTTACTCCCCCAAAACAACCCCAAACCCACTCAAAAAGCCAAGCGCGGGCGGCGGGACGGGCTGCGGATCCGTGGAACTGTGCACGGTCCTGTCCAAGGTCCTGAAAGCGCCCCGCCGCCTCGGCTGGCCGAGCTGCCCGAGCAGCCCGCTCCGCACAGCAAGCGGCAGGGCAGCACGGTCCTCCCCGTCCTCGCTGAGTGCCACGGGCCTGAACTGGAGTGTGAGCCTACAATAGGAACAGGTAGGAATCACTGCCATTCAGACTCTGTCTCCCTTTTGCTTTGTGCTGATTTCTGCCTGCTCCTACCCAGGGCTGTTTTTTCCATCAAGGCTCATCCTTTCCCAAAACATCGTCCCCGTTTCTGGCCTACAACAGATCTCTTAACATCAAAGAGACAGAGATGAATGGACGTCTACACAGTATGAAGAAGACCCTCTCAACTGTGACGATGCCACCCTCGAAGACCAAAGCCCCTGCTACAGCAAGGGGAGAACACAGCTGTGGTGCCATTGGTGCCAGGGGAAGGTGCTCCTTAGAGCTGAGAGCTGCAGGGAAAGCTGCCATTCCTGCACACAAGGAGAGTTTGCTGTTGCTTAGCAGCAGCGAGTTCTCCTAGGTCTGCGAGGAGAGTTGAACTAGGGTAGAAGCTGGACAATATTCCCAGGAAACAGGAAAAAATAGAAAGGTTGATTCCTCTCTCCCCACCTTTTTCCTCCTGCCAAGTGGCAAGGAACCCTTCTGCAAATCTCTGCCCTTTTGGTCATGGCACAAAGCACATGACAGGGTTGTTAAATAACTTCTGTGCAAAATTATGAATACCCAGTCCCAGAGAAAACCCATGGAGATATTCCATGTCAGAGAAAAGGAAAGTAATCGTACCAAGGTGATTCTTCACATATCCTGAGCTCAAAATCCAAAGCACCTGTTAACACCTTTGGCTTTTGAACCTAGTTCCTCCAGTCACACTGCTGGGAAGCAATCTCTCAGGCCAGTGAGTGGATGTTACACCCTGAAGCCTTTTCTTGACTACAGTCCCAGGTGGCTTTCTAAATCTTGGCATGAATGCTTGAGCAAGTCCATGTTTGAAATACCCCTTTTGAAGGTATGGTCTTGCTCCATCCTTTGCATTTCTCCCAGGAGAAATGATTAACTAACACCTTATTAGACAGCTTGTTTTTTCTATAGTAATAATGGTGATAGTGCATAGTATCGTGTAAAAAGATGGCACTCATTCTCCAGTGTGAATGGTGTTAGATAAACAAAGCCACCTAAGCTGAGATCTTCCAGTGCACCTTGTTTACAGATAACTGTAGGCAGATACATCTGCATCATTGTACATGTACACAGCCACCTAAATCCTGAAAGTGTTGTCAGACATGGGAGTACTGGGCCTAGGTTCCGCTCAATCAAAACGAAAAAAAAAAAAAGAAGATGGAGCTTTTTTAACTAAACTGTTTTTTTTAATAAAATGACTGCATGTAGTGGCACTTTGTAACCTACAAGATAAACATTAAGTCACAAATCAACTTCAATATTATTACCTGCTACTACATAAGGCATTGGTAAAAAAAAAAATCTCTCTGCTAGGCTTTCCTGGACATTTCACATTAAGTCAAATTAAGCTAAGTAATTTTCTTTTATTCTATGTCAGAAAGGAATCTGATATTTAATATTGCCACTTTGTATTTGGCTTAGACTCCAGCCTCTCTTCTTTTGCAAATCTGTCTAGTTAATATATTTTTCTCATTTCATCTTTGTGGGAATGAAAGAACTTTATGTTGTTACTATTACAACATGTAGGGTATTTTTTTGTTTGTTCTCACTGAAAATTTTAACAGGTTATAAGAAAAGTAGTATAGAACACGTTTTTGTATTTTAGTAACATTGTACTCCAAAATTCTCACACTTCAGTGGATGTCAGTATGCACACACTAGCTTTTTGGGATTTTTTTGGACTATTTTGCTTTAAGTGTTAGGACAGATTGCTGGGCAGTCCTCTTGCCCCAGGAGAAGTCATACACATTTGTATGGCAACTTATGAGTACTAGCCTATTTTAGTGTTTCCTTCTCAGTTCTGTTGTTAAACAGAGAGTTTCTAGACGATTGAATGCAGTGATTCATAGTGAATTAAGGAACAATTAAAACAGAAAGTAAGAAGCTATTTTTGACTATTTTCATTGACACCTAAGAACATTTGTTACAAATCCCTTTGAAGACTGACAGGATTTTCTGGGAGAGGAGGATTTTTTCAGAAGGAGAATGAGTTTCCAGGGACTTCAGTTGAGCAAGGACTTTTTTTTTTTTTAATATACATTACTTGGTGGTATTCTAGTATTTGCTTAATTTTATTCCTTAATATAAGTATATATATGTATTCCTTTGAAGCAAACATAATGCCAATTCAACAAATAAATTAAATAACTTGAAATAACATTGAAATATTGATATTCTTTCAACACCAGATGTGCACAGGTGTAAGAATCTTCCCTTACTGGATCTATTAGTAATTGTTTTCAAATAGAAGACATGGGCTCAGTATTGATGGGAAGTCAAATAAGCATGGGAGGTCTTCAAATGTGGACAGCATGTGTTAGACCACAGAACAGAAACTTATCCCATGTGTGGGGATGCCCATTAATTTTTCATTTTTCATAAACACTAATAGCAATGTATTATTTTAACAGCAGAATTTGTGAAAGGGAAGTTCCTCCTGATGCCATGTTATTCATACTCTCAACATGTAATTGTTCAGTAGCACATATGTAGTGCACAAAGTTTCCCTTCTTCCTTTGCTGGACAACTAAGTTTTCTCAAGGTCCTGTAGTAAACCCTGTGATTGTGTTAGGACTAGCGCTAGGAGACTTACTGTAATGGTTGCACATGACTTAGATCTCAGTAAAGTTGGAATTGTTTGCTATTGATGGCTCCTCCTAGTACTTTGCTAATCATTTTGGCACCGTAAAGTAATTTTCTAGGGTGATGTGCTTTCTCAGAGTTGGCTGATCCCAGATATATGTTCGGCCAAAACTTTCAGTTTCAGTATTTATATCAATCAGCCTCTACTCTGAAGTCTCAGGAAATCTGGAAACGAGCCTCTGCTGTCTCCACTCACAACTCTGTTTCTTTTCCTCTCTTGCATATCACATCTTCATTACTTCTAAAAAAGAAACTTAGAGAGAGATAATCTTAGTGTTGGAATGAAATATTAGAAATAAGGATATGTTTTCCAGTAATAACACTGAATGCAGGGTTTTAGGGCATCAGAGTCAGCTCAGTGTTGGCTCTGCTCTCCATTCTGGCCCTGATCCAGCTGATGTATGCAGGCACCATGGGGTTCATGCTTCCTCAGAAGGAGTTCTGTGACACAATTCATGTGCTTAGAGTTCTTGGTGACTCAGAGTTTCTGTCAAATTGAAAAACTACCCAGGAAGACATTAGCTTAGGCAAAGAAGGTCTAATTAGAAATTGCAGTATGACACATATAAAAAATTGAAATCTTTGCTCAAATACGACAGCATTAAGGAAATATCATCTCATTGATTTCACTTGCCATGACTGGCAAACTGAAGCCAGGCTCTACTCTGTCTGGCCCTCACTCCTTATGTATGTCAATAAGTAGTTCAAAATGCTAAGTCAACTACATTTTAAAAAAATCCTGATGTTCTATCCTCTAGTTTCTTCTTTTTTCATAGACTTTTGAATTATTTGGCATCACTAAAGCCCCCTACAGATTTGAATTAGTTTAAATAAAATAATAAGAAAACGTTGATCAGAAAAAGATTAGATTCTACATGCACATATTTGGGTTTCCAGCCGATGGAAGGAATCTGCTCATCGCAGACTTCCAGAAGGTGTCACTGTGTACCTACAATTCGAATGTGGAGCTCCCAACAGTTGAGGGTGAGTGCCAGGGCGCTATTCATCCTTGTGCTATGAGTCCCCTTCTTTGTCCCTAATGGAAATTAAATTAACCAAAAATGGAGACAGATGTTTTACTGTTCTCAAAAGCAAAAAAAAATTATCTTCATGTCACTTAAGAGGTATCCATCCAACCATGACCTCCAGGAACATTCCTACTATTCCAGGTCACACATAATTATTACACAGGCTCCCTACCACACAGATGCTTCGTAAGTATTAAATATAGTTAAATTAAAGAAGAATCCCAAACTGACAAGACAGAATTTTTTAGATACAGAAAGTAGCTTGTAGGTATATTCCAGAGCTGATTCAGAAGGGAAGATTAATGAGTCAATTTGGAACCAATGTTCCCAAACATCTTGAGGTTTCACAGTAGTTCAAAGTGTATCTGAAAGCTTGGCTGCACAACGTTGTTGCATTGTAATATTCCAGTTTGACAAAATTCTTGAGGAAGCCACTGTGACTTCTGTCATTGACTTTTGATCAGATTTTGGACCTTAGAAAATGTGACAGAGTTAGGGGAATTATGCAGTCATGTCATAAGCCTGATGGAGGAAAATATAGCTCATTCACAGGATGTGTCAGGGAACAGAAAGAAGACATCAGAGCTAAATGCACTATAATTCCTTTGAAAAATAAGAACAAAAGAGTAAAGAGCAGGGAATGAGAGAATGCTAAAGCATATGAAGTTAAAAAGGATGGTATCAGAAACCAGAATGTTCTAGGCATAAAATGCAAACTCTGTATTTGTCTCAGACTAGTTGGAGGTGGTGACCAGGAGTAATTCTCCAGCATTTTTAAGAAGTCCTTCAAATGACATTGGGAGAAATTGGAGACAATCTGATAAGAATGATGGAGAATAAAGTATGTATTTTAGAAACAGGAAAACTTCAAGTGATATCTACTAAGCTATCAATGAAAGTAAACAAAGACTGATTTAGAGAGGTCACATTATCCCTTTTATGTAGATACCTCTGTGGAAGTGAGTGGAAAGGTCGGGGGCTTCCATGCAGTATCTCTTACTAATCTTCTTCTCAGAGATGCTTTATGTGATCTTACCCATAGAGAAGTGCATGCCTGGATACTGTTACTACAGACAGCACAAATGACTGGCTAAATGTCACACTTGCTTTAGGCTTAGAAGCAGACTTGTAAATAGGATCAGCTTCCAAATCTCTACACCACCAAAGTCAAGTCACAGGATACAGGCACGGAGGGCCTCAAGAAAGAACAAAAAAGCTCAGAAAGTACTTGATGTGTTCTTGTGAAAACAACATTTTCCCTGTCATATGTCCTGGCTTACTCATGCAAAAGAGAGTACCTGTTGTTCATTTTGGTGGCCAGCCCCAATCATGACAGTCAGAGTGACAGGTAATCCTTTCTGCAGGCTGGACCTTTGGCTCTTTTTCTGGGCTGTCTTTCACATTTCTCCGCAATTAAAAATACATTGTCTGGATTCTGGAAATGTCTGTTTAAAGTGTGTCTGCTTACAGATCAGTATGATACTTGTAATAGAACAGCTTTTTTATGAAACTGAAACAATTTGGTAGTCTGAATATGCCACTGTTGGTCTGGTAAATCATTCAAGCGGGTGCTGTTCCTGTGCTTAAATGAAGCACATGCATTTCTCTGCACAGGGTCTGTATGAGCAGAATTAACAGTGCAGTGAGGGAGGCCAGACTGTCATGAAAACAGCAATCATCCCCCAGAATCCAAAATTGCAGTGAACAGAAAGATATGCTAGATTGAAGGAATGTCCCTGGCATTTAAGGCTGTGACTCACTTTTATCAGTCTTCTGACTGGAGAATTATCCAACTACTCCATGCTGAACCATCAAGAAGATCACTCTTCAACCCTCTTTATTTAGAGTCCATATACTTAATATGGACTCTATAGATGTAGACGTCTGCATATGGGCATGGGTAAATGTCCATTACATTATAATGAACAAATGACAGCTTTGCAAACAGACAATATAGATGGACATTACAAACAAATGTCCCATTTATTGACCTACAGAATTCTGGGTAATGTGGATCAGTAAATAAATTAAGAATTTGCAAATGAAAAATAAGGCCAAAGGGACAGGGAGGAGCAACTTGTCCTCGTGCAGTGTGAACACTTGGTGTGATTCTGAGCACTTCTTCCAAGTACCAGAAGACACAAAAGGTGGAGCTTATTTGGGATACTAAACTCCAGTATTGGCAAAGAATCTTTAAAGGGAGATTCTCTTCCCTAAAGACATTCCTCTCAGAAGAATGCTTGTGTTTAAACAGAACAGTTTGGTAAATAAAAAGAGAAGACTGTGGATTTTTCAAAATCAAGCATTGCAATGCAAATTAATATTTGAAAATGTTATAATCCTCCTACCTCTCACAGAAATGTCAATCATCATGCAGTTTGAGAACAAGTATTTTATTCTGTCTTGATATAAGTCTGATCCACTGTTTATGTTTTAGCTTGGTTACCCTCAAAGGCAACAGTGAAGTTGCTAGCATTTTGTAGGATCGTTTGGGTTTTATAGTGTCACAAAGTAAATCACACACGATGTCACAGGAAAAATCACAACTACTTCCTGAAATTAGGCAAACAGAAATGAACAGTGAATAAAATAAAGCTGTGATCTTCTTTTTTTTCCTGTATGAATCCCCCAGTCTAAGAATAATTCTTATCCATCTTGTGAGTTTAATTAAGTGCTTGCAGCAGTAAAGCAACGCACTGACGTCATTTTGTAGGATCATCATCTGCTGCTTGGATGGCATCACTGGGCTGCTCCTGGTTTACTGTAGTCTGCTCCAGCCTGTCACTGTCAATGCGGTATTTTAGATTAGCTTTATTTTGAGAATAACACTAAAAGTATAATATTGAGGACAATTAGTGTACTGAACTGTTTTCAACCACATCTGGTGGTAGACTGAAGATCTGTTAAGCTAAATATCTCAGCATCAAAGTTTCATTGAAATCAGTGCCCAGTGTGGAGATGGGCTGTGGGAAAGGCCAAGTGTTCTGAGACATCAAAATCTGCCTATTAGCAAGCACACACCTACTGCCCACAGATCCTTGCTACTTACCAAGTGTTATCCCTCAGTAAAACTTTTGGATGTGGATGATGGAAAAATGGCATCTTTCCTGCTTCAGCATCAAGTTATAATGCCTGTGATGGAACATGGAGTAACTCATATTGTACATAAACAAGGTGCTTTCATCCCTCGTGTGGTCCCTGAGAGAAGAGTGATGGTATCTCCCTTGCATTTCCAGGCTTGGTGGGAGCTTTGGCTTTGGCCTGCTCTCAGGAAGATGCACCTAGCTGGCACCTAGCAACCTGGAGCTGGGCTTTGTGGTAAGGTATTCTGATCTCTCTTTGGATCCTTCTTTTGACTGGACAAAGCTGATTTATAAAGAGATGAAAATAAATGGGAGTAAAAATTTGACCTGTTATGGCACAGAAGGGACTAGAAAAATGTAGAGTAAGCTCTAAATGGCTTGAAAGAAATGTTCATTTTCCTCTAGAGCCTGAATATTTTTTGTGGAAGAAATTGCTCTGAAAAAGCATGTATGTGATTCATAACTTTTGTGTCTTTGCACCACTGACGGGAAGCACATTTCAGGTAGCACATGTTGCATGTAAGCAGCCAGGGGAAAGAGTAAATTACTGTTCATGCTTACTATGCCTACAGCAAGGAATAATGGATTTAAACAGCAGGCAGGGATATTTAGGTTAATAGGGGCTTTTAAAGGTAGGATGTTGCAGCAGTGGAGCAGGCTGCCCAGATTGTAGAATCTGTGTTTTAAAGAGCAAGAGAGGTAAACCTGTGCCAGAAAGGGCTTCAGGATGGTTGATCTGAGCAGCAAAGACCAGCAAAGGTCACTTTCAAGCTCCTATTCAATTCAGCAGTACTGCACCCTATATAATTCTCCTGATCACTGGAAGGATTTGCTAATTAGTGTGGACTGGCTGATACCTGCAACCCAGGCATGATTTATTCTGGTACTTAAAGATTGCTATGTCACTCAAAAAATCCCTGAGAGATCTATGCTGAAAAAAACCCCAGCACAATTATTCTTTCAATTGGGCTTATGGTGCATTGGGAATAATGCAGAGTGGAATGGGAACACTGTGCTCAGATCATGGATTGGATGGCTCAGATGCTCAGATGGCTTCCAGGACAAACCATAAATCAGAGCAACACCAAATCTATTACATCTTATCACTTTGAGGCTAATAATGAGCTTCATTTTAGTTTAGTTTTGTATTTTATTGGAAATAACTTACTTTGCTCAGTCTGGGGGTGAGCAACATAAATAAAGGCCAATTCAATTTCTCCTAACTCACAGATACCCAAACTACATGACTTTTCAAGAAGGCCTCCATGGTCTTCCAGAAAAATATTGCTTTTTTACCAGTATCCTTCATCTAAATTGTTGATTCTGTCTGGTGTAAGAAGTTCTAAATTACTATATTTGTAAATTTCAGGTTGTCCCGATCTTAAATTATATGATTTAGATTTAGGCTATTAGATTTAGATTTAGGTATTTATTAACCAGCATGACATTTTATTCCAATTACAGAAGGTCATCTTATATTAATGAAAACAGTATCTGTAATTCAGGTCAGTTTAGGATGTTTTGCTGAAAAATTTCTGGAACTAGTGTTAAAACAGTTTATCTTTTGTGGTGTTTTTTGTTTCTTTTCTTTTTGTTGTTGTTTAATGTATTCCTTAATTTTTTTCTGACAATAGTGTTCTAATCAGCTCAGGATTCTACATTTTTCCATTTCAAAGGTGCACACCTAATGAGGAAGTTCTAGGGCTAGTCCAAAAGTAAAATATGTAAATCACTAAATTGGAAAAAGACATGATTGCAAATGAGTACAAATTATCTCTGAGGACTAGAAAATTTGCACACTATTAATATGCAAGTAACTCACCCATTAACATGTACTACATTATTATTTTGACAAATTTTACAAAAGAATGCCCTCTGACTGCTGTCTGAGCAGCTATTGTTGGCTCATAGACAATGCTGAGCAATACAGCTAGGTATTCTCAGAACAGTGTTTCTGGAGGCAAAAGAAAAATCTTTTATGGATTAAAAAAGATTATGCCATGTAATTACAGAAGAGTTTAATGGTTTAAAGAGAAAAACACTGCAGAAATCTCTGCCTAGTTAAGGTTGGAAGGGACCTCTGCAGATTGTCTATTCCAGGCTCCTCCTCTCAGGGCTTCTAAGACTGTGTCAAGAAGGTTCTGAGTATCTCTGAAGATGGAGACATCACAACCTCTTTGTTCAACCACTCCTACAGTAAAAAAAAAAATACTTTTTTTCCTGATAGAATAAATCCTGAATGTGCAAGACACATTTATTTTGTCTTGCATCTATGTGCTATGCTAAAGATTAAAGCATGTTAGTCTTCAGAGGACCCGTATTTAATGATGTAAGTTGCATGGAACAGACTAGGATAGTAAAGATCAGTATAAATAATGACTATACAGATTAGTATGCTCAGGATATGTGGGGAGAAGCAAACCCCAAATCAAACTCTGCAATTTCATCAGGAGTAGTCTGTAAGTGGTAAAGATGAGTCCTGTCCACTGATATTAGCTAAGCCAGTAAATTGTTACATCTCTTTCTGTGCTAGGCCTACTAAAGAGTGCTCCTCCATGGCTTCCAGCAGGATCCACAGAGCTGAATTAGTCACCTCTGCCTGCTTCTCCATTTTGCACGGACAGAGGTGGTATCTGAACATGTCACTCAAAAACCCACCAATACAATGCACAGAAAGATGCCTCACAAGGACAGAGGAAACTCTCAGTTGTAGAAAAGAACATTTATGCTGTGTCTTTTGAAGGAAATTATGGCCTTGATTTGGCACTGTATCACCCTTCATTTGGGAGCCTCAGCCCGAGATACAACCCACACATATCCACAGACATGTTTGCCTGCTGCTGTTAAGGGTATTTGGTTGAGCTACAGGCTTCACCTCTGAATTTGCATGGGTTGACATCCTAGACTGGTGGCCTAGCTGTGGTATGTCAGTCGTGGTATGTCAGCTTTCCCTGGTTAACCAAATGGAGAGGAAGAAGGATGACATTCCTGTCTAGCTGCAAAGGACCTTCCCATGGATTTTGATCTATCTCATGAATACCTGCTAAAAAGGAAAATTGAAGTATTTCTCATTAAATCTCAGAAATTTGTGTGAGAAGTGCCTTAAACACAGTAAAGCATCATGACTCCTTCTATAAAAACATTAAACAAAAAAGAATGCTTTCAACACAAGGGAAGGAAGGAACACCTGCTATCCTTGTTATGGACGCATTGCAGTAAGTAGTTAGGTTATTCATCTGCACTGTGTGATTTCAAGTCTCTTCAGGGGAAGGTTTGGAACCTGGACTTCCCATAATTTGGGCAACAGCCATAAGTGCTGGGGTGTCAAATGAGAAAAGATTTCTCTGTCCTGTGACAGGACGGAAAGGTGTAATTTCAGAAGCATGTCCAGGTCTGTGATTCTCCAGAACAAAGAGAAGCCAGTCATTTGGCATTTCTGTTATGGCCACTTCTTCAGAATGCTGTCTTAGAATCCTATCTCCATGTGCTCAGTTCCACTCATACATACAAAGACATTCAGTCTGAGTTCAGACATGTGAGCTCTAGGAGAGAAAAGTATGCCCAAACACAACAGAGAGCAATGCTGATCACTGGGCTGACCATGGCCTGTTGTGGATTGTCATTTTTTAAACTATGAGAATAATTATTAAAGAGCTATTAACATTTATTTTGGATTCCAGTCCTGTACTTCTGTTTTACTTTCAACTTACTGATTTGTTTTACTTCTCTCACATAGTATAGAAAAGTGTAGGTTCTTTACTTGACCAACAGATTTGTATCTTGGTGAATGCAAATTTTTCAGAGATGAAACACCTCTACCATAGTTACAAATACTACAGTTAAGCTAACACATCTACTTCAGATGACCAGATGAAAGGGAGGACTATAACCCCGCAAACAACTAGTGCAGTCTTTTTCACAACATGGATGACCTGACCCTAAGTGCTATAGATGTGGGCATTGGAGTTAGCACTGAAATATTTCCTCTCATGCCCCAGGAGTGTTTTGTGATTTATGAAAGCAGCAGTAAGCAAAATAAGTTTTTCCTTGAAGGTATTCTCTTGCAAACAAGAGAAACTACTTCTAGTTTCTGCCTGACTCCTCTTGCAGGGCTGGGGGCTGACAGGCCTTAATCCTCCTAATAGGTGTGCTAATGAGATGTACACCAGTGTTTTGCTGGATGCTGCATATCTCAGAAGAATCAATATTTTAGGATTGATACAGTCTGCAAAAAGGACAAGACAAATCCTTGCTATAAAGGATACATATCAAGAAAACAAAACTAACCAGCACAACAGGTCATGGGGATAATCTCCAGCTTGTCCTAGAAATAATTTCACTTACCTTTATAATCAACTATATATTATGTTATTTCATTATTTAAATCTATAACTACTTGGCAAAATATTAATTTGTTTCCATACCTAGAGGTATCCTGTATTATCAAAGAAGTTGTCAATAAGATTGTAATAACTTGTTGCCTAAATACCTTGTAATGCTCCTATTTCTCCTTCAGAGCTCTGTCCCCTTTGAAACATACCTCAAGAATAAAGCATGGTATCAAATATGTCTTAAATTATGCCTCTCTTGTGTAAGAATAACTGTCTTGGCAAAGAAGAATGTTAGCTGCCAATGATTCAACCCACAGCCATATAGTTTGCATTCCTTGCCTGTCTCAAACGTAAGAGTCATATCAAATGTGGCCACTAATCTATGTTTCAGCCTATTTAACTAAGCACAACATCTGTTCAAAAGAACAGAATAAATGTGTTCATGGGATAAGCTCCTGCTTGGTTTGTTCCTAACATGATAGTCACAATCTTTAAGGTGCACAGATGTTACCGTGACTAAGTATGAAAAACAGACTTCACCAAATAAACCCTCCTGACATGAAAATATCCTTGTGAAAGATCACACTGACTGAAGAGATTGAGCATATTTACTAATATCAGGACTTCTACTCTTGTAAAGATGAAGAAAATATCTGACTTCAGGGGGACTGTTAGCAGTAATAGTAATTAACGACTGACAGCACTCATGATGTGAAGAAGTTAGAGTACTTGTCAAAGCAGCACAGTCATTCAGCTGGCACACTGTCCTGTACAAATAGCATCTTTTTGATCTTCCTCAAGTTGTTTGGGAATGGATCCTTATTTTACTAAGCAACAGCAACAGAGCTGCCAAATGATTTAGATGAGCTATGCATGGCCACAAGTGACTTCCACATTATAAGCAGTTCATGGAATAATGTTTGATGGCTCCAAATGCAAAAGGTTTCTGCAGAGCTGACATTAGCTAGATGAAGGAAAAAGGATCCCATACTACCCCTGAGTTGCTAATCCAGACAGTGTGCTTGTGGCCATTTCAGTTTCTGGTTGGTCTTCCATACAGAACCAAAATGGACAAGACTTGACAAGCAAAAAAGGTAATGCTGCTAAAACTGACAGCTTGACATCAGCTCTCCACTTTTCCTTGGCACCTTCTCACTTCATGTCACGTTTTGCTTCACCTCTACGCTCCATGCTTTGGTGATCAGAGGACAGAAAGCCTTTAAGGACAAGGTAAGTTTCAACAGGAGATGGAAAGGATTCTGCTTGCCAGGGAGCAGCAGAACCAAGGTGAACTGGAAGCCAAGGAGATCCCACAGCCCAGCCTACAGTACTTAAGGAAGGCAAACATGGTGGACACACAGATGACCCAAGCAGAAAAACTGTAACAGTAAAAACCTGAACATTCTGCATGCTTTGATGTCACCGGAAAAATAAAAAAGGTTTATTGTGACCTTATCTATTCAGGAAATGTGACAAACCAGTCTTGAACCTTACAAATTTCAAGATTATTTCTTAAGACCTGTGAAACCACATAAACTCTCTCTGATTTGGTTCTCTATGATTAAAAAAGTCTGTCTTCCATACGTGAAATGAACTAACCTTGCAATTCATTTTAGTTACCTGGCCTTAGAGCTGTATGTGTTTCTACATGGCTAAGTTTTCTAAATTCCTACCACAGCACAGTCCCTGTAGACTCATTCTGTAACTAACATTACTTCCATTACATATGTGAAAAGATCATTTGCTGGTAGGGTTTATGAAGTTCTGCAGATATATTCCCCTAGAGCATATAGCCTCATACCAGAGATACAAGAGCTTCCACATATCAGCAATTTCACCTCAGCTGAGCTCATGAAGTGGTAACAGAGCATCTCCTGCGCTGTCCCTGCAGACAGTCCCCGCTACCAGGGATCAGAGTTGCATCACTGGAGCTGCAGCATTTAGAAACATAAGCACAGTACAAAGCAAATGGGACATAACCAGCAAAGCTAATATTTAAGGAACTACGGACAGTAAGCAGCCCTGAACCTTGCAGTGTAATTTATATCCTTCTGCAGATAAAACGTTTCACAGAGCAAAGAGAAATAATATGTTGTCCTTGGTGAGGCCTTGAGTCAGTCCTATGCACCATGATCTTGTCAAAGAACTACAGTTTCAGATGAGAGCTGTAGAAGTGATCACCAAACTGATAGTAATGATTCACTGGGAATGAATGGATTTGTGAGGAACTCAGTAAGTGGGTTTCAGAAGGTGTGAATACCAAGGGTTAAATTCAGGAGCCATTAGGCTTGTGACAAACCTCCTGTGCCTTCAAGAGAGCCAAGAATTTGCGCAGACTTGTGTGTTAAATGAGACAGAATGACATAAAGTTCTGAAAGGAGTGTACTTGTTCATTACCAGAAACAGCCTTTTGATAGTGGCAAAGCAGGCTCATTATTTCCTCTCAGCAGAAATAATTTAGGTTTTCTGATGAGTATGTTCCTGTAATTTGAATGAAAGACCCTCCTGGAAACAGACATGCACTGACTAAGGAGATGGGATGGAGAAGCCAATTTTTGCTTCAACTTGAATTCAATGTAGAATGGGGAATGGCTTCTTGTCTGTCTTGCCTTTCAGTAACCCTGCCAATAAACTCGATCCTTAGTCCCTCTCCTTTTCTTGCTAAATTTGCCTGAAAAAGACCCAAATCACTGTCTGTGACTTTGTTGTCATGTTCTCTTCTGTACTATTCACCAAGGTGCACCATTTCTGCACTGAAGCTTCAGTAAGATATGCTTTTTTGTATCTGCCTTTCTTGCTCTTTTGAGATGCAGAGGAAGATGCTGCTCACCAGGAATAACATTGGTTCACCCCTCCAGGCTTTTGACAAAATCTAGACAATGGATGATGTTGCTTCCTACTAAGGAAAATGGTTTTGCTCCATTGGGGGATTGTCTAGTAGGGACTGGCTGTAACACTCTGATAGATTTTAGTATTATGCTGCGTTTGATTTCTTTGGGACATCTTTTGTTAACACTCAATCAAGTATTTTCTGTTAAATAGCTTTGAATGAGAAGAATGTGGGACAATAAGCTGTTGAGTTTTTTTGGAGGGTGATAGTCAGCAAGAGCATAAGACTCTTACCCAGGCTGGACAAGGCACTGAGCAGCCTGATGTAGTGGGAGGTGTCCCTGCCTATGGCAGGGGGGTTGGAACTTGATGATCTTTAAGGTCTCTTCCAACCCAAACTATTCTATGATTCTATGATTCTATAAGGTGGTGTCACTAAAAAATTACTTCCTCAGCATCTAAATACCATGAAGTAACATGTTCTCCTTCAGTCTTTTAACCACAGATTAGCACCACAAGGTACGAATAATCTTAATGAGTTAGACGGACATATTTAATATGTTGTTTGAAAGCAGACACCTTGTGGGAAGGTGGATCACCACCTCCTTTTTCACTGTGGTTGTACCACACCAAAGAACACGAGCCAGAGGATAATGCTCAGGAACAAAGGAAAACTGCATGTTTCTTGGTGACAAATAGTCCACGACTGCCATACAAGGCATTAACTCTGTTTCCTTACAGATACACCCTTTCCCCCCTCCTAAAGGACATTTGGATAACTCTGGATTTTGTCTTACCTTGAAAATCCACTGTGCTGCTTTAATATCTTCTTCATCTTCATTTTGGAGAGTCTCCTTTGCTTGACAGTTGTCTGCATGGTAGCTGTGTGTTCTGAAGTACAGCGAAACTTGCCTCCACATTGAGAAATGAGAAGGCTGTTCCTGAATCCAATTTTTAAATTATCCTTGTTTTAAAAGCACAACTTTTATTTAACGATGAAGCAAAACCAGATCCCAGACATGGGGCTGAATGACAACAACATAGAGGTGGTTCTTCCTTACAGCAATGGGCAAATGTCAGGGCTTCTCACAGCTTGCCAGTTCCGCCTGCAGCCTCCACAGTTCTGGAGACAAACAGGATTATCTCCCTCAAATATCTGCAGTGCCTCATCCCCTCAGCCCTGTGCCAGCTTAGAGATTAGATTTACGACTTGGTAGGTTTCAGTAAGTTGAAAAGGAGGAAGAAGTGGTTGAATATATGACAGAGAGACAGGAACTAAAAATCACAAAAGACATTTTATCAACTCTGAGGGAATGTATTTCCCTTGCAACTTGAAAGAGGAAGCAACTCAATACATAGTTATACTCTGCTGGCAGCACCAAACGGAGATGTCTGTCTTAGGTCAGTGGCAACTGTCAATCACATTTTTTCTTGCCGACTGAACAGATGGTCTACTGGTAATCCTCCCAGCCCCAGTGAAAACACCACAGGAGCAGCAGCCATGTCTGCAGACAGAGACAGGCTAAATATAAAGACTAAGATTCCAGGTAGAGTATTAATAGACCATTTATCTTCGCTTTATAGAGGGCTGCCAGGCTTCTTCCTTCAACATTCATTCACTGCTTATTTTTGATGCTTTTCGAAATACTGATAGGGGAAACACAGAAAATTTAAGAGGAAAATTAAATTATTGCAAGCTTTCTAATAAAATAATTATTTAAACAGAATTTATAGTTCTGGACATTAGTAGTGCCATTGTAATGAGAGCTAAGTAAATAACAGTGCTCCTTCCATGGGAAAATACTTAGAAGACACTTAAAAAATCTGGAGACAGCAGAAAGTCAAGCTTATAGACATTACTGTTCACTGAAAAAATAAATGTTTTAATTTATTAATAATTTAAAAATCCTACCAGTTTTAATAATCTCATTATTTAGTATTTTTATTAGATTTAGATGAAATGTCCAAATGAAAAGTTAATATAAACAGGGAGTGCAAGTGTCTGATGGGATATTCTATCTTGAAAGTTTGTGATGTCTTTTTCCAAGTTAAGCAATATGTCTAAACCAGTATTTTCTTGTCTAGAGTAAAAAGTTTTGACAATTCAGCATTGTGGATATCAGGTAGATATTACATCATCTGCCTCCATAGCCTCTTGTGCCTTTGTCACTTCTGGTTTTTTTAAGAGAAATCCAGTAAGCACCGAGAACAATGAGGAAACACTTTTTTTCCCAGAATTTGGCTTGATGAGCTGAATTGCACTAGAAATAATTGTATAGCAAGAAAGTTGTTGCATAAGATCTGGTAGTAAGTCTCATTTTGGCAGAATTACAGCTGAGGTTTAGGCAATTACCTACTTTTCTGTTCTCTGGTCGCTATGTCCACTCAGCATTTCTTTTTTGCTTCCAAGAAGCTACTTCTCTGATAGTACCTACTCCAGACAGATGCCCTCTGCACTTTGTGGAAGACTTCTAGATTGCAAAAGCTGTTAATTTATTTCTACCTGCTCTTACACATGTATCATCCAATAGTCACTGATTAATGTGCAGATCTTTCTGTTTAACACACTAGAGTTTAAGAGCACCTGCAAATGCATCTCACTGAATGCCTTGTGGAAATACAAGGGTGATATTGTATGTTATGGAAGGGCTAAGAATAATGGATGCAAGTTTCCCCAGAAGTGCATCAGATACAAGAAAGAAATTCTTGACAGTGAGGGTGGTGAAACACTGGAACAGGATGCCCAGAGAGGTTGTGGATGCCCTCTCTCTGAAAGGTGTTTAGGGCCAGGCTGGACAAGGCACTGAGCAGTCTGATCTAGTGGGAGGTGTCCCTTCCTATGGCAGGGGGGTTGGAACTAGATGATCTCTAAGGTCCCTTCCAACCGAAAACATTCTATGATTCTATGACTCTACCTGTACCAACCTTGTCCATGAGCAGGAACTGCAGCAGAGACTTGGAGGTTACAGAGGTGTGGTGCCTTTTTGTTAATGTTTTGCATTTTCCCCTTACGTGCTGAAGAAAACAAAGTAAATTAAGTATATTATACAAGTATACTCATGAACTATATGTTGTTTGTGTTCATTAAGTTGATTCCTCCGCCAGAGACTCCATTAACTTGACTGGCATGGATGTCACAGAATCATAGATTTGGGAGGGGGATTCAAAAGTCATCTAGTCCAACCCCTATGCGGTGAACAGGGACATCTTTAACTCTATCAGGTTGCTCAGAGCCTTATCGAACCTGTCCTTGAATGTCTCCAGAGATGGGTCCTCCACCACCTCTCTGTGCACCCTGCTCCAGTGCCTCATCATCCTCATGGGGAAGAACTCTTTCCTAATGTCTAATCTATACCTGTCCTATCTTTCTTAAAACCATTGCCTCTTGTCCTGTCATTACATGCTCTAGCAAATAGAATCATAGAATGGTTTGGGTTGGAAGGGACCTTAAAGATCATCTAGTTCCAACCCCCCTGCCATAGGCAGGGACACCTCCCACTAGACCAGGCTGCTCAGTGCCTTGTCCAGTCTGGCCTTAAACACCTCCAGAGAGGGGGCGTCCACTGTTAAGAACTTCTTTCTTGTATCTAGCCTGAATCTCCCCTCTTCTAATTTAGATCCATTATTCCTAGTCCTTCCATCACATATCCTATTAAAAAGTCCTACCCCTGCCTTTCTGTAAGCCCCCTTTGGGTATGGCCATATTTGCTATTTGGTAGCTGTGTTAAAAAAAAAAATCAATGAAATTAATTACTATTACAATAATTTCTCCTATCTTTGCCTTTCTCTTTCTGCTTCCTTTGCCGCATAAGATATGAATGTACAATATGCATGTACAAATATGTACCCCAATGACTGCAGATAATAAACCAGTCACATCCATCCATCCATCCATCCATCCATCCATCCATCCATCCATCCATCCATCCATCCATCCATCCACACACACACCACACACACGGCGGCGAAAAATCCTCCCGCTAACGGCCGCGCGCTCCGCCCCGCCCCGCCCACAGTACGGCAACAGGCGGCGGGAGGGTTGTCCCTCGGAGGCCGCCGTCGCAGTCAGGTGAGCGGCGTCACGTGAGGGCGGCGGCACTGAGGGCCGGTGGTGGAGGGCTGCGCTCCGCCGCCGTCTTCGGGTGTGCGGGTTGCCCGGGCTTTTCTCTCCCACAGCCCTCGGCCGCCGGCGTGCCCCTGGGGTGAGTGAGAGCTGCCTTCCATGGAGATAGGAGGGAGATCCCGCGGTGGGGCCTCTGCCGCTGCACGGCCTCGCATGGAGGCTCTAGGGAGCCCCGAGAGTGGCGCGAGGGGCTCGGCGGCTTCCCCGAGGGCTTGGGCGCCACTGGGGCCCTCAGGAGGTAGCTGTGTCTGTTCCTCCTCCCCTCTGCCTCAGATGCTTCTCGGCTTCTTCAACTTGTTTGTGTGGCTTGGGTGCTGCTGAAGCTGTGGCACCCATCCTGCTCTCTTCTGCGGTTGAGAGGAGGCACTACCTTGGGTGCTTTTCAGTGATCACTGAAGGCCGTACGAAGTCGTGCTGTCTTTGTGGGCCTCTGCTGATACGAGTAGTTTCGAAGAGGGAACAGTGTTGCCCTGTTTGTCCAGGGTATTTAATATTTTTTCCCCTTTATTTTGGTTGAATCATGTTCTCATTCAGTCATACAAACAAGATATGCTTGTTAGGGATGAGGCAGAGCAGGCTGGTTTGTTCTTGCTTTTGTAAAGAGACATGCAAGAATCCAGAAATGGACTGCATGGAGAGGCTTAATGCAGTTTAGGTGGTAAGGATTCCTGCTCCAGCCGGGTCTCAAGCTTCTGCAAACACACTTCTTGTTTTGTCATCAGAGTCAGGTGGAGATTAAACCATAAAGGAAGGAGAAAGGAGAAGTGGTGAAGGTCACTGCCTGTGGTAATGTAGTATGTCCCAGTGAAGAGTTTTTGTATTTATATTTCAACTACATATATGGACAGTAATATTCTAATTTTTTTATTATTACTCTATATAACATATTTATTAATTAACTTGTATTCCTTTGATGTTACAAGTTCATGTGTTTTTAATGTCTGAATACTTTCAGGAAAGTACCTGGAAAAAGTCAGTCCTAAAGTGTGGGAGGAGCACTGAATTTGGAAGGAAAACAACTTCTGTTACCTGTAGTAGTGCTTGGACATTGCAGAAGAGTAGTTTTTATTCAAATAACTTCATTTGATTGTTTAAAAAATTAAAAGACTACAAGTTACTTAGCAATGCTATGTATCTTTTATCATAATTGTGTTTACTTTTGTTTGTTTCGAGGAAGTAATATTTTTGGATGCTTTATAAAATATTGATTTCTCAAAGTACTGAGTACAGATTCAGGGAACAGGAGATGTGAAGGATTTTCCTTTTTATTTCTTCAAAATATTGGACAGATACTCAGCTCTTTAATATTTTAGTAAGAAATCTCAAATATGACTTGTATTTCTAGGTACGTTTTAAGTGTTAATTAAAATGGATATCCGAGGTGCTGTAGATGCTGCTGTCCCAACAAACATCATTGCTGCCAAAGCTGCTGAAGTTCGGGCAAACAAAGTAAACTGGCAGTCATATCTCCAGTAAGTAAAATCTTTTATGTAATTTTTTTTTTCCATTTTCTCTTAAGTGTTAGAGATTTTGTGGTACTATGGAACATTATATTACAGTAAGGAACATTCTGTCTTGGTCCCATGAAAACAGTTGGAAAAAGTCTATGTTAAGTGGAAGTGGTTGGGGAAAATTTTCTCATGACTTGTGACAAGAAAGGGAACTCTACTTCTGTGAACTGAATGCTGTAATAATAAATAAGTTTGCACAAAGGTGTGGTAAGACTGTCCATTTTTTTCCTCATCATTCAAACACCGTTCTGAGTTTTATCCTTAATGGATGAGAACTGGTATAAGAAGAGTTTGCAGTAAGAGTTTTCTTACATGTAAATATGTTGAATCTGTTGCTGAAGTCTTTCTGTGAATACAAATCACACTAGCAAAACTTGACAGGTAGTCCATGAAAATCAGCTGTAACTCATCTGACGCAGGAATAGTGCTATAATGCGATTGAAACAGGTAAATTGGGGAGCAGGCTGAAACATCTTCAGTGTAGGAAATGCTGTGCTTGCCATTTTAGATAAGGTCGGAGTTAACTTTGGAAAGTATATAATGGCATTGGGAATAGTGAGAGAAATATTGTCCAGAGAGCAAGACAAGCTGAAGAAGACAGTTTGTGCATGAGTAGGGAACAAGAAGCAGCAGCAGACTTCTACTAGTCCTCTTTACTCTCAAGTGAAATGCAGAATTCTTGTATCCCTGCCTTCCTTGTGGCAGGCGCCTGTGAAGAATACTAGCAAAACATAAATCTTGAGTATTACTTCAGTGTTAGTTACTTTGTAATTGAAGTAGCAGAAATCTTGATTGTAGAGATACAACCACATGCCATTGTGGTTATCAATATTATACCACTTTGCAAAAGGTAAGGTAGTAAAATCTCATTAATGACTACCTGCTTGATCTTGTAGTGTATAGCTCATTCTTGTGAATTCCATTCATTATTACTTTTTTCTCTGCTGTTTTATGTCTACATGATAAAATGGATTAAAGAGCTTATATGCTGAGGAAGTTTTTTTTCCTAGACTATTTTTTTTTCAGATGTTTGTCCAAGTTCCTTGTCAAATTGGCAGTGTGAGAATACAGTGCTGTTGCATGTGAAAGAGGGAGGTTAGTCTGGTAACTTGACAGTACCAGCTGCCAAGTATGTACTGAATAATCTTAAGTGGCTTTGGCTGTTACTGGCTGTTACTCTTATCCACCTCATAGTAAGCATGTCATGGTGGATATCTGGGCAGCTGTTTCTGTGCTGTCCTAGTGGCTATTTGGAATGAAAGCGAGAGTAAAATTGTTGACTTAACCTGAGTGAATGTGGAATAGACCTTTTCACAGCATCTCCAGTGGTTCAGACTGGTAAGATTCATCTGTAGATTTTATTAGGTAATGATTCTGTTTGGTAAGGAGTTGTGCTTTGAATACATACATAGTATTAATTGCTTGATTGTGCTTTATGTGATCTACCATTTATAATTTGTCTTCATTCTTTGGATCTTGTTTTTTTCTGGTGTTGAAGAAGGATGGAAAAGTTCTGTTTGTTTAATTGTCAGCAAATTTCTATGTAACTTCTTTTGACCTGGGAACAGGGTTGATGGTGGTTTATCAGATGTAGAATTTGACTTTCTGTTCTGGAAATCATGAAAGAAGAATATACTAGTTATTTCCTCTCTTTGATTTTGAGGCTGCTTCGAGACTGTTCAATGCCTGGTGCCCTTTGTATGTCAATGACAGTGTCCTGTTTGTTGTTGCTCGGAAACAAATGGAATCTTTGTGTCTGGTATTTACTGATAACAACCTGGCTGTCTGGTTCAGGTAGCTTCAAGGATGAACTTAAGTGGTGCCAGGGTATTGTTGAACATCATGAAGGTAACTAATTCGTTGTCTGAGGAGTTTTCCTAAAATTAGTTACTGCAAAATACCAGCAAGGCTTCTAGTGCTTTTGAGGAGGAAATAAAATTATACCTGTTTTCAGACATGTCCCTTTTACAACAGGGTTTTTTGAAAAGTTGGTTAATGCAGCTATGTTGGCTCATTTCTGGAGTGAGGCATGCTATTAAGGAATGGAAACTGCTTGCTTCTGATGCACCTGTTAGAGGCAGGTCAGATGAAATTGTTCCAGTTTGTTTAGTAGAAGGAAGATCGGTTGCTAATGATTTTGAAGAACACTTCCCTTGCTTTGTTTAGAGCTCCTGTTTTGGCAGTATGTATTAAGCTTTCATATAAATATACAGAGACATACTTCAAGTTATCCAAAAATTGAATATTAGAGGAAGGATTTTTGTTTTCCCTAAGGTAACACTTCTCTTCAAATGTGACATAATTTGTGTTCCTAAATAGATAATACATAAATAAACAGTATTTTTCTACTTGGAATTAAAGAACTTCGCAAGAAATTCTGGTGACTTTTCAAATCTGGTGGTGAGAGTTGTATATGTGTAAAGAGGCTTCAAAGATTCTGTCAGTCACAGCAGCATTGGAGTCTTGGTCACAAAGGAGTTTGCTATTCTCTGTTCTTCAGTGCAAAAGTAAAATGATTTACTAATAGTTGCTTGTACACTAGCCTAACTTCTCTTGTAGAGTCAATTTAAACTAAAGATCAACTGACATATTGTTTATTCCATCTTTGAAGGTTATGACTGTAAACTAGATGTCAAACAATGCTTACACACAACTACTGGCTTCTGATGTTCTCTATGTATACTGTTGACACAAAAGGGAAATATTACAACTGTACACTGTACTGGTTTGTCACTGTGTTCACTGTTCAGTTTGAAATCAGGCTGTTGAAAATCAGGGGTTTTTTTTAATATTGGAAGTTAAATATGAAAGTTTAATTCATCATAAACTTTATGTTGAATTCCAGCTAGGGAATGTCTGATGGAGAAAAAATTTACAGCACTTGTAATGGTGTAAGGTGATGTGTAGGTCTAGCAACCTTCTGAAAACTCAGTGTCTTTTAGGCCATTATGTGTGTTTAAAAAAAATGGTACACCACTATTGTGCACTGCATGATTGCTTTCAGGGTTTGCCTTGGGGTGACAGAATGCCTTTGTAGGATTTGTTAGCTTGCTTGAGGCAAGTTTTATTTTGCTTTCTATGAGTAGTTAATGAGTTCTGTGAAAAGTGAACTCATTTCAGGCTTGAGTTTGCATCATGATACACTGTAGGCTTTCTGGTTTTATACAGCATTCGACAAAACTTCATATTTAATCAAGTGAGACCCTTGATGGCTGATTTGTACATATCTTCCCAAGAGCATGCATATATATATATATATGTTTGTGAATTCTGGTGTTAAAATGGGTATTTTAGTTTTGAGAAAGTGGGGTGGAACATTCCAAAGTAGGGTTAAATATCTTAGATTTTAAAAGCAAGTCATGTCTTAGAAGAGAGATAGAATTTTCCTAACTTGTAGTACATGTGTGGGGCAGTTCTCTTTTTTTTTGGATTGGTCTTTTTTTAATTTTTTAAATTGGGTTTTTAAAATTTGGTTCAGTTTTGCAAAGTACACTCAGTTGTTTTACTGTTTGAATTTTGTAGTGTTAAAGGTGCTGAGCAGTTGGATCAAATGAATGTCATCTGAGTACATGTGAACTATTGTAGATACATACCCGGATAAAAGACAATGTCTTGACATGATGGCTTCATATGAAAGTCATATTTGCTGCAAATGTAGTTAATTTTAAAAAATAAAACAATGAAAATCCTCAAAATTAGAAACTGAACAGAAGACTCCCAACTGACCTCTGGGATGGCTTTTGTTAAGTCATTCAAGCAGAATAAGGAACAAGAGATGATGGAGGAAGTGCATAATAAAGGAAAGGAATCACAAGTTTCTGAATCATCTGGAGAAACTAACAGATTTTTAAAATGGTGGTTTTACAAATTCATGCTTTCTAAATCTTAGCTTAAGATTACTGTCCTGTAGCTAACACTCTCAAAGACAAGCCTTAGTATCTCAAGCACCGTGCTTTAAGTCATGACTCTGGGACTTCTGGTCTAAACCTGGTATTTCCAGATAACTGAAGCAGAAACTGATTCTTTTCTGTTGACAAATTTTGGAAAATAAGAAATAAAATTGCTTAAAGGTACTGAGAAATTTCTGTCTCTTTGAAGAGGGGCTAAGGAAGATGTGATAAAAGCATTGAGGTAGCAGGTACCTGATGTCTTGAGGCTGTTTTGCATTTTTTCATGTTTGGGTTTTGTTTTTTTTTTTGTACTGGTTGGTAAGGTTTACTACGTAATCAATTATTTGAATTTTAAAATGAGATGAGTGGAAATGGATGAATTTGAAAGTAGTGAGACCTATTAAGCAGATGTGGATCTGTGATAAAATATTAACTTGTTTTCAAAACTGTCAAATTCCTTGCACTCCTTTGTATGGTTTGAAAAGTGTTTTTGAATGGCACTTATAAAGCAATAAAGAGTAAACTGTAGCTTTTCCTCTCAAGGCAACAGCAATCCACACACTATTTTTCTTTTTTGTTTTTTGGTTTTTTTTTCCTTTGGTCTAATGTAGGATGAAAGCAGAATCTTGAAAGCTTTTTTTCTTGACAGCAGGCAGAGTTTTTTCAATAGTATGGCTGTAAAGAAGTATATTACTTCCTGGGCTGAAGCTTTTTCAAGCGTTAAGGCTAAAAATTAAGGAGTTTTCCTTATGGCTTCTTTGAAGTGTGTCCTAAATGGCAGTATTCTTATGAATAAGTAGATGTGGTTAGTTTGTATCAATATAATCTAGGAGTCTCTGGCTCGGCTGGTATAGATTGAAGCATAAGAGGCTTTTACTTACAGGCTATTATGTCCAGTATTTGTCATGGATGAATTATCCTCATCTCTCAACAACTACTTGAATGAAGAATAGAGGTCAATCTAAAAAGCATATTATAGCAGCACAGTCATAATTGATTACTTACTTTTTCATCTTTAGTTAGTTAACTTTTAGTAGAAATTAGTTGAGGACTCTTGCTTGCTTTGAATCTTCCATCTAATAAATCTTAATTGCATTTCTCTGTGCAGTTGAGGATATTTCATACAAATCAGGTAGAATACAAGAATATTGCATGTGGTACTGAATACTTAGGTTGTTCACTTGAAAAGTTAATAGGTAAAAGATGTCTCTGATGAGGCCATCCTCATGAAACCATTTAAGTAAGAGGAAAGACAAAAACCCATTGTAGGTCTTACTTATATTTCTGTCAGCTGAGTGAACTGATTTATAAAAGTGAACATTTCCTGTAAGTTTACAAGGGTTTTAAAGAAATACCTCCTCATCTGGATCATCTGGAAACTGACCTGGCATGTGGAAAAGGTGGATTAAAAGAATCTGTGCTACATAGCTTTACAAAATGGAAGAGACATTTGACTCAGTGGAAATGTGAGAGGAGATGATTCTTGGAAATTACTGAAACAGAGCAATGTCTAACACTTTCATCCCCTGTGACATTGGTGTTGATGATGTGCACAATTTTTTTCTTTGCTGAGGCAGTTCTGGTATTTACCAGTGAAACTAGACTTGGATATTTTCCGCATTTCTTGATTTAAAATTAGCTTTCTTACCTGAAGAGTACTTGATTGTACCATTTTGACAGGTTTGTTATTTCTTGTGATGCTTAGTTTTACATTGTACAAAACTCCTGTATTCTCCCAGCTCTACAGCTTAATCAACAGCTTTCTGAAATAGCACTGGTGGTGAACATAATTCCTTGAATATTAGGTTAAAGAGAAGATCAAATAAAAATCTCTTAGCTTATAGTTTGCTCATTGCAAACTTAACCATTAATTTTATTTTTCAGTAATTCTTTCAGCTAGGACTAGGCTATTACTCATGTTATGTATTATAATTTTGGCATAGTGTGCCAGATGTGTGTAATTAATTTCTTTCAACTGTTTCCACTAATCATTGTGTTCAGCCTTTACAAATTTAAGAATTATTTAGAGAATGCTGTTTACCAGTAGGGACGTGTAGGTCCGGCTTTAGGGAGGTTATCCTGTCATTAGTTACAGATTCTCTGTATGTGATACCTTCTCCCAAGAAGATCTCTTTACTTTTTATTGTGGGATGTTGTATTGTTAAAGCAATACTGTTGAGTAAAATAAGGTTTGTTAGTGGGTTGACTTCAGCTGGCTACTGGCTGCTCAGTAGGCTGCTTTGTTACTCTCCATCAAAAGGACAGGGGAGGAAATATGACAAGTAGTTCTTGGTTTGATACTGGGACAGGCAAATCACTCAGTTACCATCGTGGGCAAAACATGCGCTGCTTGGGGAAATTTAATTTGCGGCCAATTAAACAGAATATGATAATGAGAAATAAAAATAAGTCTAAAAAACACCTTCCCCCTCACCTTTCTCTTCCTCACCTTTCTTTTCAGCTTCCCTCTCAATTTCTCTGCCTCCTCACCCTGAGCAGTGGAGGAGGATGGAGAATTAACATAGAATCATAGAATAGTTTGGGTTGGAAGGGCCCTTAAAGATCATCGAGTTCCAACCCCCCTGCCATAGGCAGGGACACCTCCCACTAGATCAGGCTGCCCAGTGCCGTCCAGCCTAGTCTTGAACACCTCCAGAGAGGCGGCATCCACATCCTCCCTGGGCAACCTGTTCCAGTATTGGTTTTGATGTCAGTTCATTTCAGTTTGTTTCTGCTGCTCCTTCTTTGTCATTACCTTCTGCTGCAGCACAGGGGCTTACCCACAGGGTACAGTTCTTCAAATGCTGCCCAAGTGTGGGTCCTGTCCCATGAGTGCAGTCCTTAAGGAGTGGACTCCATTATTGATCCTGTGTTTTTATCATGGGCTGTTGCTTCCTTTAAGACATATGCACCTGCTTCAACATGGGGTCCTCCACAGCTGCAGGACAGCCTCCACTTCCTCGGCTGCAGGGGGAATATCTGCCTCCATGGTCTTTATTATGGCTTTCAGGGGAATATGTGCTCTGGTGCCTGAAGCACCTCCTCCCCGCTTTCCCTGACTGAAAAACTGTTGCCCTGACATATTCTCATATTCCCTGACTACTCTTTCCAGCTGCAACTTTTTTCCACCTCTTAATATGTTACCACGGAGGTGCTGCCACCATCACCAAGTGATTCAGGCTTGGCCAGCATTAAGTCTTCTTTGAGGCCAACAAGCAATGGCTCTATCAGATATGGGGGCTGCTTCTAGTGCCTTTTTATTGAAGCTGCCCCTGCAGCCACCCTGCTACTCGAGTCTTGCCATGCAAGCATAATATAATTTGAAATAACTTGCTGTTCACTTTGCTTATTATTTTGTATTTTGCTTTTCAGAGGGCAGATGATTTCAGGTGAAGACTGTGAATTTATTCAAAGATTTGAACAGAAAAGAAATCCAGAAGAAAAACAGGAGTTGCTGCAGGCAGAAGGCAATCAAGTAACTTTCCTTTTTTTAAAGTAATCTAAGTTTGAAGTAGGATAAAATCCTTGTACTAGTTCTGTTTTAATATTGGCTGTATATTGTTATTATGGAAGACATACTAAACTTGCTATTAAGATTTTAGGTTTTTTGCTAGATGTAGATTGGGCATCATTTTAAAAATCTATTTAATTTTTATTAAATGTCATCTTACTTTGAAGGACTCTGTTGTGGGACAATCTAGTTCAAGTCTTTCTTCACCCCATTTTTCTTAAAGATGCAGTTATACTCGAGTCTTCTGAGTTTATTGTTGAGAACTACTAGTTGTGAGATTTTAGCTAGATTAGTAATTATATTGTAGCTCCAACAGTATAGCCCACTGACTACTAAGGTGTGTTCACTTATTTAAATGCACTGTAAGATGACATCTGCATTGTACAGAGTTGATATAAGATTGATAGGTTACTTATGCCATTTGGTTTGTGGAATCTAGGCAGGATGCTCAGAGACATTTCAATGATATTTCAAGCAGTAGAATCTCAGCCTTCAAGCCTGAGGTTCTAGCGGACAACTTCAGACATCAAGAGGATTGGGTGAAGCACAGGGAAAGAGTAGGAGGTACACTCAGGACACAGAACTTTCCACCCTACTTTCCACCATGTTTTTCTACTTCAATTTTAGACTGTTCTCTGTTCTGTCAACCTCCCTGCCCCTCCTTCCCTCCAGTTGTATTGTGTGACTGCTGTGGAATGGACCATAACTTGCATAGTAGCAAAATCATGTAAAGTGGACATAGTATGCCACTATATAATTACAGTGTAACAGCTCAAGTGTTCCATTTTTGTTTTAGGCTTAGTTGAGTGAAAGGGTAGGAGGAGTTGTAAAAAGTAGTGACTGTTTCTTGAAACTGCAGAGTTGAGTTGTTCAGGAGTCGGAAAACAGATATCATGTAGACAAACTTTTGTTTGTATAGGTAGGGAACAAGTAAGATGCACCTGTCTTTCCTCTATTCAAGTTTCTGAAACTGTCTTATACCCTGTCTAAATTTGTTGCTGTTTTGTCATTCTGATTGGTGGTTCTCCTAACTACTATAAAGAAAGACTCCAATGGAGGTTTTTCTAATCAGACTTTCAACAAAGCTCCTTGCTGACTTTCACTAGCAAGTACTTGCTTTTCATTTGAAAACCATAAAACAATTTATAAAATGGTAATGATCAACGTGACAGAAAATTTTCTTTATAATATAATGTCAAATTTACTCATCTCTTACTGTTAATGAATAAGATGTTGGGATGTTAAATGCTTATGTAAGACTAAACTGTGAATTAATGAAGTTCTTTTTTGCATTATCAAAAGGAAAGAATATAATTTCTAATATTAATTTTACTTTCTCTCTTCTTTTTCTAGTGTGCTAAAACATTTATAAATTTGATGACTCATATCTCCAAGGAACAGACTGTTCAGTACATTCTGACCATGGTTGATGATATGCTGCAAGTAGGTCAATAACCTGTCTTATTTTTAAGTCTTTAAATGCATCCTTGGATGTTTCCTTAGCCTAATTCAAGTCTCTTCAGGTGTTTTACCTGTATTAAAATACAGTATAAAAATAGTCTTTAAAATTTTCAGATCTTAAGAAATGTTAGCACTGAAATTGTATGGATAATTGTATATTCTGTAATTTTATTACAAACCAGGGAATTTTTGATTCAATGTAGTATGTAGTTCTTTGTAACTGTGGAGCACAGTGACTTAAACTAAGAGGATATTTGATATCAGAACTGCTGTGCTGACCTGGACAAGTCAAGAGGAGACTTTACTGCTTTTGCATTTCTTCACTCCTGAAGAGTAAGAGAAAGTGTTTAAGTAATTATTCAGCAAAATTGATTGAGTTGTGCAAGGTTTTCTCCTGGTGTTCACATAGAATACCAGACAATTTGACACATGATATGCTGCTATTTTATGTTGTATTTAATGCAATGTTACTGTGAAGTTTCTAGTGACAACTGGTTAGGGCATTGTCCTTGGAGGAGTATCATGCAAGTTCTGCTTCCAGAAATATATATAAAATGGGGACTATGATGTTATTTCAGATGCCTGTCTGCACATGAGAGCCATGAGTGAGTGCACTGACTGCTAGTACAATAGTTGGTGGTGGTAGCAATAGTTTCTTCATGTCCCTCTGCACCTTTGTCACTCTGTCCTGATCTTCTTTTCTTTAGATTTAATTTTTCTTAAGTGTGATGACACAAATGCTAAGAGAAGTCAAGAGAGAGCCTCAGTGTCAATCCTTTTTAGGACTTTGTTAAGAGTACCTTGTTCTGATTTGTGCATTTGATGACAAACTTTGTGTTACTGTGTGAGAACAGTTTATTATGGCTGCTTTTGGGAGATGCAGGTTTGCTTTTGTGTATGAAGTAATCATTTGCCTTTCTCTGGGACTTTTTGTAAGTGTTAGTAGATGTTGTTTTGCCTATGTATGCAGTAGCTGATATAATCTCCTGTGGTGTGGAATTAATTCCTTACAGGTAAAGGCTTTCACTGGCATGCTAACAAACAATTGCATTAATTCTAGGTGGTCACAGGAAGTAGTTTTAAATAATCTTATTGCTTTATTAGTTCTGTCATGTGTATGTGAAATATTTTGTCTGTACCCAAGTAGTCTTAATACAGAACATGCTAAGTTTTTAAGCAATGAATTGTTTGAGTGCATGGCCTGACTTTGTGCCACTGATTTGTTCAGTGAAATTGTTTTGAGCAAGGACATTCAGTTTCATAAAACAAACAGTATTTGGAAGCTACCTTTGATGAAATTGAGGAACTGGTAGATAACAGTACCCAGCTTTTGTCTGCATTGCTAATGACTGTCTGTGATTCTTCTATTATCTTTCTGTGCTTTTCTGGTAAGGTTGTAAATATTGTATCATCTGTGTTTTGAGTGCACCTGCCTTGGGTGTCTAGCGTTATTCCAGCAATTCTGCTAACGGGTTTTATCATACTTCTAAGAAAGATTTCCTTTGCAGGCTGTCGGAAGTGACATTAATGTGGTGATTGCCTTCAAAGAATATCACCATACTTCTTATTTCTAAAAGTGGAAGGTATTAGCATACTTGAATTCCCCAGGAAGCATTTCTTATTCTATTAATATGATAAGTACTTGGAACAATTTATTTGGATTAGTGATCCCGTCAAACTACACAGTCTGTTACTTATGAAATCTTTAAGAACTTGCCCTGTAGTTGGTGCAGGTAGCACCAACTCACCCAAGTTGAGCTTCATTATGCTTCTTCACAGATGACAGATGCTAAATTATTCAACCACTGATGTGAGAGCTTCAGGATTTTCTTTTTATTAGTGTAGTCAGGTAGGAAGGTGCAGCTCTAGATATTTCAGGGCCATAGGCAGTTTGCCACCCCGTCTCTGCTACGTAACAGCAAACCCGACTAATCTTCTGATTGACAGCACATTGAAGTTATTTCACCTTTTCTGCTTGCACACCTGTCTGTCTCTCCTTAGTTATGTTGTAAGCTGAACTCATTGATCTAGTTACTTTTTGATCTTTTTAGCACATTTTTTTAATCTCTGTATAGCATGTGTCGATGCTGATACTAACTCAAGTGATTGAACTGCCATTTTTCATCAAACTAACCCTCGCAGAGTGGAGATTCTCCACAAAGCACTACGTTCCATAGATTTGATTTGATTATTTTTTTTATGTCATGGTTTGAACAACAAATTTTGAGAGTGGTTTTGAGTGCTTTTTGACACACGACATATGGAACACTAGTAACTGTAATGGTTATGACTGTCAGATAACTGGTGACACCTGACCTTCCCCAGTCAACAATCAGGACAGCAATTTGCAGCCCATGTGGTGCAGTAACTTTGATTCTTTCAGTGAAAGGTTGATTGCAACTCTGTTTGATATCATGCCAGTATTGGGATCATGGATATATTCAGGTCATACTGTTTGTGATGTGATGGATCATATTCCAGCAAGTAGACTTGCCTAGCTGATTCTTGGTCCATATAATCAGTAATAGTGTGCTGAAATGATAGAGGAAAACACTTCAGCTAGAAGAGTTTGAAAATTAAGTTGGACAGTGGAGACTGATGTACTGTTCTCTTGTGAGTTTTCCAAATGGAGTGTTCCAGACAGTTTTGCTTGTCTTTACGGGAGTTTTATACTTTGTTGTGATAGCTTGACTTCAGTGGGGAAGAATGAAAGCTTTCTATCTGGCAGGATGGAAATTGCATTGAAATGCTGAGGAAAAGCGAGAATCCAGGTATTTAATTTTCTGGAAGACTGTTTATGTTCTAGGCCATTGGGGAACAGTAGAGCACTTCTTTCCCCTTGTATAGCCTCTTCCCATACTTTAAGAAGAACAATAATAGCTGCTTTTCATGGTGGTTATTAGGTGAAATGGTTGAAGAAACTATGCATGGCACTTGTTCAGATACTTGCAGTCTCTTGTAGCCCTGTAGAACAGAATTCTGTTGATTCTGTTCTCTCTTAGGTTTGAAGGTTGGCTGAGATAACAGCTCTACCTGTTGCAGTCTTACTTGGGAGAAAAGAGCTCACTTCTCATTGAGAGGAATGGAGAGGCAGGACTAACTTATGTCTCTAAAGTTTCACGTGTAACACATGCAGACAAGTTGAGCAGCACGCTTTTGTGTGGAAGTAGCGATATGAGGAGAACTTTGTATGGACTTTATTCAAGCATAATTGATTGGATGAAGAGTAGTGTTTCTCTAGAAAATGTCAGTATTTTGCTAGTCTCTCATTTTTGGTGCTTGATCAAAAGGATACATGCAATTTTACTCGAGCAGGTATTGGAGTATTGAACTATGACAGATACAAGTAGACTTTTAAAGTTTGTTTTGTCTCACCCCAAATCATTAGCCTTAATTTTGAAATTCTGAAATGAACTGTATCCACGAGTAACTGTCAAAATGAAAATTTTCCATAGGCTATTATAAGCCACGATGAACTCTGATAATGTATGTCAACATAATAAGGAGCATGTATATGTGTTATGCTAAATGCTTTTACAAGTCTCTTTTCTTTTTACTTTTCCCAATTTTCCAATTTTTACAGGAAAATCACCAACGTGTTTCTATCTTCTTTGATTATGCAAAACGTGGTAAAAACACTGCATGGTCCTATTTTCTGCCAATGTTGAATAGACAAGATCTTTTCACAGTGCATATGGTAAGTTTTAAGTAAACCTGTTTCTCAAGATGGTAGTGAAAAGTGCTGGTTTTATTTTTCTGAAGGGGAATTTGGATTTTGAAGCTAAACTGCTGTTGGAACAGAAAGTCTTTCTTATGCAGTCTAGAGAAATCGTTGTTGCATACTTCACTTGACATATTTTAAAAATAAAAGTTACATTGTTTATTGTAATTGTTTTTCTGGGAGATGAGAGCAGGTTTTAAAGGCTCAGAAAAGCAAGAATTATTTAAGCAGTGTGACACATAACTAGAAAAATAAATTTTGACACAACTGCCATGCTGTGTAAATACTAGGATATAAGTTCTTATTCTGTGAAAGGGAAAAAGCTTTACCTTGAACCTTAATACTCTCATGTGCTCAAATTGCTATAATGCCACTTGAAATTAGCTTAAAATGGTTTGTACGCTTTTGTGCAAACTGGGGAAGAAGAAACTTCTGCTGTTGGGGTGGGTAGACTTGGATGGCAGTAGAGCTTCATCGTGGTTGCTTGCACAGGCCCCCATAGCAGAACTGGGGAGAGGAGCAGGAGGCCAGAAGCAGCAAGAAAACTAGATCCAAGATGAAGACAGTTCAAGAAGTGAAGGGGAAG
Source organism: Turnix velox (assembly GCA_013400935.1). Taxonomy (NCBI): domain Eukaryota; kingdom Metazoa; phylum Chordata; class Aves; order Charadriiformes; family Turnicidae; genus Turnix; species Turnix velox. The sequence goes on from VZTY01019036.1 coordinate 752,056, forward strand.
GAAAGGGAGGAAAATAAGAACTCAGAAATCCAACAAAAATTGATGCAAAAGCAATCACACAACAGTAGATTGAGGCTAGATCAATATGTCTCTCTGATCAGCTGTTGCAGTTTGTCCTCATCCAGCCTCTTGGACCCCACATCCTACTTGCTGGAAGTGGGAAACAGAGGTCTTTTGATGTTGTCCAAGGATTGCTGAGCAACAGCTATAAATCATTGGTCTCTTACCAACGTAGTATTTGTTCATCAGTCTAAACCACAGCATCACGTGGGCTGCAATTGAGGAATTGAAATCTATTCCAACCAAATCCAATATAACTATATGCATTATATGATGTATGCATTATATGGTATCTGTTGTGCTTTGACCCACTGGATACCTAAATATATGGAGTAACTTTTCTGGAATTTTAATATTATTACATCTATGTGAGAACTGGCCATTTTATCTCAGCAATTTTTTCCCTATGGGAGAATATATGATTATATTGGTGCAAATTCCTAAGGAAGGCTAGTTTCCAGCAATAAAACTTGTGATACAGGTTGAAGAGGGAGAAAATTGCATGCCTATGAATTTTTATTTACTGTGTTTGCTTACTCTGGCATGGCATGGTAGAATCAGATCAGGCTTGTGTTACGTTGTGGTCTCAATACTGATGCAAGAAATTCAAGCAAGCTGTGCTGTTTGTGGGTTGTGTGGCTGTGTTTGGAGCTGTGCTCTGACTTGAACAGTGAAATGGGTAATCTTGTAGAAAAATAGACACGAATGTTTTCAAAACAAAGTTTAGATTTGTGGATTTTTTAATTTTTATTTTCCTTCTTTTTGTGCACACTGGAAGACTTTTGATGCCACATCCTTGTAACTACATAGATAAAAATACTTGTCCACTGTGTCTAGGCTCAAATTTTGCTAGGCATGAATGGTTTCTCATTCATGGTCCAGATAGCAGTTTGAACTCGGGAGTGTGATAAGGTAGAAAACTAATACCTCATCCCTTAAAGCTGAAGTGATTTTTATAGGGTTTCTTGATTGCGTTCAGGACTGGATTTGATGCATCTCAGTGTTGTTCCAGACACTTATCATACCTCTAGAAATCAGTGGCGATGATAGTGCATGTCTGAATGCAGTATAATGAAAAGGTGCCTTTAAAAGTCATGAAAATGTACAGAAAGAAATTAACTCCTCCTTCAGTAGTTTTTTGGATAGACTGCCTCTGTATACGTAAGCTGGGGTGTTTGTGAAATTCTTCAGCTACAGATATCTTATAACATTGTAAAAATACACCAGTTCCTGGGAATTAGAAGCAGCAGAAAGGTAAAAAAACAGAAGTAGTACTAGGCATTACAAGAGGTGGATTTCTGAACATGGTTTCCAGAATATGTAGTACTTCTCACTGCATTTGAAATGTTGCATTTGAAAAACCTGTTTCGTGTACATTCTTTTTCAGGCAGCAAGAATTATTGCCAAACTGGCTGCTTGGGGGAAGGAACTTATGGAAGGCAGTGACTTGAATTACTATTTCAACTGGATTAAAACTCAGCTCAGTTCACAGGTAAAAAGGTATTTCTGTTTAAACATTAAACTGGCTTATGGAAACTTTTTTCAGAAATATTAATATATAGATGCATGAACAAGAGCTATATTTTTATTTAATAAGGAAAGCCAGAATTTTACTTAGCCGTTATTAAAGCCAATTATCTTTTATTCAAACATTACATTTTTAAATTAATGTTTTATATTTTCTACTCTATGAAATGTAAATTTAAAATAGAATTTATTTTTTCTTTTTCTGTTTATTTTTTTCTGAGAAGAAACGATGTGATTAGTGGGTTTTGTTTCCTTATACTGTTTTGTTTCTTGGAGCTTTTTGTGGTGAAGAATGCTCATGTGGCAACCAGAAGTGAATATGAAAATTTTTTTTCTAGTTTACTGTAGTATAGAGCTTTTATAGATCTAACCCTTGAATTTAAATAAATCCTGACTTACTTGGTAGTGTTTTTATAGAATTAGCCCTCCATCTACTGCTTGCTGTTAGCTTGACCATCAAAGATGAATTGTTCTTCTTTTGTATTAATTTTTGGAGATTTTTACCTTCATTTGTGTTAGCTGAAGTACAAAAAACTTTAATCCTTATCAAAACCTAATATTTTGTCATCCTCTGGTGTTACAGAGGAAGTAGATTCTGGAGATCAGAGAATCATTCACGGGGTTTAATAACTGTTTATTTTTGTGGTTTTCTAAATTAAGTTTATTAAAATGAGTTATTTTTATCTCTCTGAAAGAAGAATCTCAGAGTTGGAATTTCTTTCAGAAAGTTTCAAGAGAACAGTTTTCAAAGTCCAAGATGAAGATGGATAGAAGTCTTGAGTATATATATACTAACATCCAGATTTACTTTGATTTTTTTATTTTTTTTTAACCAGAGTCACCTCCAAGCCTATTACTCTAGACATGATATTGTTTGTGGGAAGTAAAGACATTGTGCTGTCACAGAATTATAGAGATTGGAAGGGACCTTTGAAGTTCACCTAGCCCACTGAAGCAAATTCACCTAGAATAGGCTGGACAGGACCATGTGCATTTTAATATCTCTAGAGAAGGAAATTTGACCATCTCTCTGGACAGCCTTTTCCAGTATTCTGGCACCCTCAAAGCAAAGATGATTTTCCTCATGTTGAGGTGTAATTTCCCACATAGCAGCTTATGTCTGTGGCTCCTTGTCCTGTCACAAAGCAGCACTGAGAAAAGCCTGAACCCATTCTCTTGACACTTGCTATTTATGTATTTATAAGCATTGGTTATCATAATATATTTACCAGAAAAAGTATGTAATAAAGTCTTAATCATTTCATGACTAAGGAGACTGAAGAACTGAAAGAATTTTGGTAACAACTATTCTGTAAGGGCAGATCTGATTTTGAACTTTTCTTTTTTTGTTAGAAACTGCGTGGTACAGGGGGTTCTGTGGAAACAGGAGCAGTTTCCACAAGTGATGTGAGTATGTCTTTGAAATCTGTCAGTTTGCTGCTTTGAGCAGGAGATACCAGCTCCTCAGATTAAGATGCAGAGCTGTTCTGGTGGCAGTAATTGGAAGTACTTGGAATCAGAACTGTTTTACAATAGAGTGCCAGGTGATGGCGCCAGGAAACAAAAATGCTTCTTAAACTACTGATTTCACAGAGAATCCTGGAGTGGAAGCATATATTTTACAACGAAATTCTTAATTTGTGGTGGCATAATGAAGAAAACTTAAATATTAGCCAGGAATTTTTTTTTCTAAAGGTAGTAATATCTTTAAAGCATTAACTTCCTCTACTGAAAAGCCTGTTAAATTGCCATCTGACTGGAGTTTAAAGTGGAAAAGGTGAGATGTTGTTATGCGTGACCATAGAAAGAGGATGAAATTATGGCCTGAGCGTAGAAGTTGAGGTTTGGGGTTTTTTTTTTTTCTGTGAAGTACTTTGTGCCATACTATTAGATTTTTGTTAGGCTGATATCCCTTGATCATATAGCCTTAAAAGAGTGAATAATTCTACAGCATACACCACCACTTGTTACAGAGCTGTGACCTCTTCTGAATTACTCAGACATCCATTTGTTGTAATATAGCACAGCATAGATGTACAGTACCACTGCAGGGTCCCAAAGTATCTGAACTGATAGTGTAGATAGGTTCTAGGGTAATTAAGTCATGTAAGTATTGTCTTGATTTCATTGGTGTTTTTGTTTCAGATCTAGCTTGTGCAGGATTTCCAAGCAAGCCCTGACTGATTTATTTCAGAGTAAATTAGAGATGCAGCTGTAACATTTTACAGAGGAAATGAGATCTGGGATCTATTATGAAATTTCAATTATAATAACATTGGGAGGGAGTGCTATTATGACTGACTCTTTAAAAAGCCGACTCCAAGTTCAATAGTATACAGGCTGGTGATGGAGATAAATTATTATTTAGGTTGGGAAAGCTGTGTGTTTGTTACTGACTTACTTGCTTGCTGAGTGTAAATATCTAGCAAGGGAAATGAATGTTCTGTACGATGTTTTGGGCCTAGATGTTCACACTCTGTTTTTACTTAAAGGCCTTAATCTTTGAGAGACAGAGAATGAATTAATTTTAAATTCTGGTTATTGCCTATTTTCATATGGGATGGTCTAGCTTCTTTACAAAGTCAAACCTTTCAAGCATTTAATATTGTGTGACTGATGTACTGTAAGACTTTAAGAACATTTAGTTAAGAAAACCTAAATATTATGGGGAGAGGGAAACAAGAAAAACCCCAGAATTTTAATCAGCAGCATCTCTATATTACTGAAGATAATGCCAGAAGCTGAGGGAGACAGAGGAAAAAAATTCTGCTTCTGTTGTACCTTGAGATCTTTTTGTTGCTGTAGTGGAAGAGCCAACGTTTTGACCGAAACCCATTTTTGAACTCCAGCCTGTCTTGCTTGTTACTGCACAGAAAATACACAAATACATGCTTTTATGGATTAAAAGCAGCTTGGTGTCTCTAGTTTTATGACTGTTCCTATAGAAGTCTGGGTAAGAATAGAATCTGGTGGTGCATCTCTCAGCTTTTTCCTAATAGGGAAGTTTCAGTCAGATTGATTTCTTAGCACAATATATGCTAAGATTTTAATGAAAAGAAATAATTAAAATACAGATTCTAAGGCTTTTCTTACTTGTTTTTTGAACGATAACTTTGTTGTATGAATATCCATCTCCTTATGGTAAGTGTGCTGCTGTGTGGCATGTGTGTTGTAATGACACCTGCTGTTTTGAATTAGAGAATGGGAATGGAAAGAACCTGAGCTCAAGATTTCTTTTTCTACAAAGACCATTAGCAAACTTCTTTAAGCTTGGTAACTAGTTTGCTAATTTATTACCCAAAGTTTTCTCAATGGAATAACAGTTGACTCTATGGATGAAAGGGTTTTGGCAGTATAATTTAACACAAGACAGCCTTTTTTCTTAGATGCTGAAAGTTGACATGTTTAAATGGGCTATAAAAATCTGTTATGGTAATGTAAAATGGTATTGCATAACAGTTTCCTATTCAGAATTGTTCTCCATTTATATTTTGCTTCTCACCTTTCCTCACAAGGTTGCTTTTTTTGTTTTTTTGGGTTTTTTTTGTATTAAGCAGAGGGATGTAAAGCATTATAAGAAAGAATATGTTTAACCTGGAAGTGATGCTAAAAAAAGCACACTGAAGTGTGTCAGTAAAGCCTAGCTTCAACTCTTTCCTACCTAACTCTTCTTGTAAGAAGTGATGTGTTCTTTTCACCCAGAGTTCCCAGTATGTACAGTGTGTTGCTGGATGTCTACAGCTGATGCTCAGGGTCAATGAATATCGCTTTGCATGGGTAGAAGCAGATGGAGTCAATTGGTGAGCATTTATTTCAATTTATATGAATATATTTGCACTTAAAAAAGCATGTTCTCCAGCGACCTCTTTTGGAATAGAACTCTCTTGCAAAAGACAACTTCTCTAAGTATAAAGCCTATTTTTTTTCAAATGTTAATGCAGTCAAATAAACAAAACTTGCAGATATAGGAACCAGTGCTGAGGCTTTAATTCTGCTTTACTCTTTATGAGAACCATTTAAATAAATATCTGAAGGAAATACAGACATTTGTCTTCAACTGGAAATGCTCGGGTTTTTATTAAATAGAACAAAGACTAATGAAATGAATGTCTGCTAATATTCTTTCAGTTCAATCTGAAAACATTTATGAAAGAAGATAGCTTCAAAAGCAAAGTTCAATCTTTTCTCCCTCCACATATGGCTTCAAGTAATTCTTTTACCTAGGTTCTCTTCATAAATAGCTCTGCAGGAGGCTAAGGTCTTGTCACTCACCTTATTTAAAAAGTGCTTGCATCTAATGATTTTTCTGCTATCTCTGCCTCTATTGGGAATGGTTGCTATATGATTTGCACATTAAGAAAATTACCCCTGTACTCTGAAATGGAAAAAAAATTCAGTTGCCAGTAAAGTTAGAGTTCAAAAGTTGCTCAGATGACACTATTGAAATGAACTTTTTCACCAAGGAAGCTTTACCAAAACAAGCTTTTTCACCTAGTAAGCATTTTAATAAACTGTTAAAGCTTTACAGTAAGCATGCATTTTAGCAAGTTTGAATTCATCTTAATTTTTGACGGCAATAATAGCTGGGTCAGCTTTTTTGGAACAGACCTGTAAATAGCTTATTAAATTTTTAAAAGTGAACAAAGATACTGCATGATTTCTTTGTGGAGATCTTGTGATATTTCATCTCTATCAGTGCTTTGTTTATCTGTGATATGTTATATCACAAGCTGTTCTCTGAGAATGCACTGCACTGTTAAATAATGACTACTGCAGCTCATTTCAAATGCTCCTGTGGAGAGATAAAATTAAGGATACAAATTCAGTTCATGTAGATTATATTTTAATAATTCTTACCTCTGAAGGAGCAGCTGTGTTTCTGCTTCTGGAATGACAAATAATGGTCTAGGCATGCCAGTGGAAAGAGTCTCAGTGAGCCTGAAGATGGATGTGTTACCACAGCTATTCACATGTGAAAAGCTGCTTTATGACTGTATGACTAAGAAGGAAATAACTATTTCTGAACAAGGTGCTTGTAGAGTGATAAATTTTTGTGCGGGAGATTGTAAAGCATGTGTTGCATACGCATCCTCAGCAGCTCTTTCCAATAAGCTCCTGTTAGCCATTTCTAATGTTTCTGGGTGGATAAATGCAATCTATGCAGTCATTATGTAGAAACTGAATGCATACTGTGTTAATTTTTCAGTATCATGGGGGTCTTGAGCAACAAGTGTGGTTTCCAGCTCCAGTATCAGATGATTTTCTGTGTATGGCTGCTGGCATTTAGCCCTCAAATGTGTGAATATCTCCGTCGGTACAATATTGTTCCAGTGCTGTCAGATATTCTTCAGGAATCTGTCAAAGAGAAAGTAACTAGAATCATCCTTGCAGCATTTCGGGTGAGTGTATGTTGACTGGGCTTCTTTCTTGAATGAGTAGGTTTCAAATATTGCTGATACACTGCTGTTTCTGCTAGACTGAATTAGTAAACTGGCTTGAAATTTTTTTTTTTTGTGAACTTGAGTTTTTGCTACAGGTAATAGACATACAAGATGGACAGCAACTATTCAGTGTCTTTCTTCAGTTCAGTATTCTATTCTGTTAACTTCTATTTAGTCCTGTGTTCCTGTTTGTAGTTTCCTGAAGTTTCACCATAAAAAACTTGAAATATCTCACTATGGTATGAGATGGGCAGAAGGGAAACCTATTATTACCTGTAATTCTCTTAACTGAAAGTTCTTTGGAAACTTTACCTGCTTACTTCTTGAACTTATTGGTATTAAGATTCATTATTTATTCTTTATCTTCCCTTAGCGCTTTTAACTCTAATGGTTTAGCTTTATTTTCTTTAATTACCTCTTAGTTCTTGGTTTGCTTACTGAAAATTGTACATAGTCATTAAAAGTAGTAATGTGTCTTTTTCATTAAGAAAGGTTTTAACGTTTGTTTGAAGAATTCTGCCTTACTAATATGTCTGGTATCATGGAAACCTGAAGTGTAATGGTTCTGTGACAAAATGAAGGTTATGCAGTCAACCTCCTCTCTGGTTTACCTGCTTATTTCTAGTAGATGTTAAGGCTTAATTATATGAATACACATTCAGTTTGTTAAGGACTTTGTCTTCTATGTGGAATTTGTGTTTTCAGCTTTATCAAAAAGTACAGGTGGCTAGCTTTGAATAACATAATTTGAAGCTGATTAAGCTAATTAGAAATGTAATGAATATATGACCTTGGGACATTCCAAGCTTCTGTATGAATAAAAATATTTAGTTGGAATATTCCCAAGTTCAAAAGAAATTGATCTAAGCCTAATGGTAACTCCTGAACTGTAGTTTTTTGGCCTTCCTGCTTCATGCTATTGTTGTACAGAAAGCTGAAATGATAAGCACAGATAAAAGTAATTGTTTATGGCAGAGACTCTGAATTTCAGACATGGCATTGCCCTTTTTCTTTGAATATTGTTTGTAGTCATCCTGATTTGATGTGGATTATTATCAAAGCAAGTGGATTGATATTTCCTAGTATTGAAGGTATCATACCACCTTGAAGGAAAAAGGTTGAAGTGACCTGAACTTGAATGCAGTGGTGGCTGTTTCTACTTTGCATGACAGAGCCTTTTTATTTTTTTTTTCCTTTTCTCATTTGTAGTAACAGATTTGAATACTCTTTCTGTGTAATAAAGTCAGTCCTAGGCAATTTATCCTATAAAATGTAGGTGTAAATGCACTGTGTTGTAGCCTTATACTTCTTTGGAGAGATTATTTTAGGAAGTGGACAATTCTGTCACTTATAAAATTAAGATGTGCCAGTATGAATTTCTTTAAAATACTCCTTTATTTCAAAGTAGTCTGTTCTTAAAACAAGCACATTTTTACTTCCTTAGAATTTGTTAGAGAAATCTACTGAGAGAGAAACTCGCCAAGAATATGCTCTTGCCATGATTCAGTGTAAAGTTTTAAAGCAGCTAGAGAATTTGGATCAGCAGAAATATGATGATGAAGACATAAGTGAGGATATCAAATTTCTACTGGACAAGCTTGGTGAGAGCGTGCAGGACCTTAGGTATGTTTTGCAGTGTGAACTTCAAAATAAGTGCAAATGTATGAACATTGGTGAAACAGTCAATACACCTGAGGTATGGGATGTCATCCAGAGGGACCTGGACAGGCTAGAGAGGTGGACCTGTGCAAACCTCAAAGCTCAGCAAGGCCTAGTACCGGGTGCCACACTTGAGTCAGGGCAATCCTCATTATCAATACAGACTGGGGGATGATGTAATAGGAAGCAGGCCTGCAGAAAACAACTTTTGGGGTACTGGTGGATGAAAAGCTGAACATGAGCCAGCAGTTGCCACAGCCCGGAGAAACAACTGTATCCTGGGCTGCATCAGCTGAACCGTGGCCAGCAGGTCAAGAGGTGATTCTGCCCCTTTAGTGTGACATCTCCTGGCGTGCTGCATCCAGCTCGGGAGCCTTCAGCACAAGAAGGACGTGAATCTGTTGGAGTGGGTCCAGAGGAAGGCCATGAGGCTGTTCAGAGGGCTGGATCACCTCTGCTGTGGGGATAGGCTGATGGAGCTGGTGTTGATCAGGCTGGAGAAGAGAAGACTCTGGGGAAACCTCATAGTAGCCTCTCAGTACCTGGAGAGGGCCCGCGAGAAAGCTGAGTAGGGACTGTTTGCAGGAGCATGTTACAGTAGTGTTGAGCTCTGAGACAGGAACAGCTCCCATGCTCTGTGGAGAGATGACTTCCAAATATATTGTAGCTGGCTTTATCCTGCTAGGATCAGGCTTGGGCACATGGTTGATACTTCATTTGCAGATGCTAACCAATATTTAATTTGGATCTTTTGTGTTGCAGCTCCTTCGATGAGTACAGTTCTGAGCTCAAGTCAGGACGACTGGAGTGGAGTCCTGTGCACAAGTCTGAGAAGTTTTGGCGGGAGAATGCTGTAAGACTAAATGAGAAGAATTACGAACTACTTAAGTAAGTTTTTGAGTTTTGAATCATATAATTCTTCAATGCTTTCTGTGTTTAACTGGTTCTGTATCTAACACAGGTTTTACATTTCAAATGAAATTATGTCTAGAATGAAAGCAAGTCAGAACATCTTGCTGTTTTTATAATTCATGGTCCTTACTCATGAATGATTAGCTTTGTTCAAATGCAGAATTGCTTACTGGCTCTTACTGGTCAAGATGTATTGATGAATTTGATAGAAGGAATATTGTATATGGATATTTCTGCCATTGGTTCTTTTCATGCTTTCACCTGAAAACCAGCTATAATAATCAATGCAATTAGAAATTATTTTTTCCACACCTTAGACTTAGTTTGTTCTTAGATTGCATTGTGTTTTATCTGAGTAGTGCTGCTGACTGCTACATGAAGTTGATGCTGAGGCTTAGTGTTTCCTGTAGCAATTGTAATGTTTTGCTGTACTTGTCTCTCCTGGTGCTAAGTCTGTTAGGTGAAGTTGTTTTACATGTGCTGACACAAAGACAATAGACAGCTGTATTTCCTTTAAACACAAACAAAACATACAACTCTCTCCCCTCAAAAAAAACCCCAACATCCCCAACATTAAGGTGGTGGAGAGATTTGTGCATCTCAGAACTTCCCTTTTGCATTGTAAGGCATTTGTCAGACAAGCCTTTCTTTGCTTCAAGCCACATACGTTTATTTTTCCTTACCTGACAGCTTGCATGTTTTTGTTTTTGAACTCTAATATACCTGAATTGCTGTTAAACTTACTTTTTTTTTCTGCTTTCTACCATTACTGACTCTTTAAGCACGTGATGCTTAAAGAGTATTTTGTTCAACAGCATTATAATATATCTTCAGTGTCTTCTGATTAGTGTTATGGTTCAAGTTTCTGCTTCTACTTCTTGTCCACATTAGGAGTTCTTTTAAAAGGTCAAGTTCTTCATCTGTCAGTTTCTCTCAGGAGGTGGTGGCTGTTGTAATTTTACTAGAACTTTTAACCTACCTGACTATTTCAAATTATTATGAGCTTCCTGTGAACAAGTTTGTCATTAAGCATAGATAAATCTAATTTTGCGATTATATGTATGTTTCCTTTTTTAAACTCCTTATTATTGTCTAACCTTCACATCTATATGATTTTCTCCCCTCCTCACTGCTGTCTAGAGAAAAATGTTGCTGGCAGTGGTTTTCCACTAAAACTGATTAAATAGATTTCTTAAAATTTAAGATAATATTAAGAGTTGAGAAGCTGTTTTTAAATCCTTATAGCTTTGTTTTTCTGTTTTTCTGTTTATTACAGCAAAATAACTAGTGCATGAAATGGGAGTAAATGACAAGGTATAGCTTTCATCATCTCAGTCTTTGAGTTAGGACAAACTTCTTTTTACACAACAGTTGATTGAATGAGCAATGTGTTTGAGACAGAGTTCATGATCTTGAAGATCAGAATTGTACAGACCAAAGAATGTGGTGTGCTACTTTGTTCTCAACTGCTAAGATGCCTTTTAGCTTCTAAATGATTATGTAACAGTGTTCTGCATAAAATGCTGCCCTTTTTATCTTTCTGTATGGCATGAATAAGGCTGCTTTGGAAGGTGAGGGGAGAAACAGAGTTGGTGAAACGCTGATAGCTAAATGGCTTGTCATACCCCTCTCTTGCTGTGTCACGAGTAATGTGGCCTTGTTGTGTTCTGAGTCCCAAAGTGCAGGATGCTGTGTGCAGAAGCTAGGAATAGTATGCAGACATGAGTGGAGTCTATTGTTCAGCAGAAGCAGCAGCATTTGTTGACCTTGTGTAGGCTTTGTGCTTATGTCCAACCCCTGTCCCACTCCATAAATATTTCTACAGCTAGTCTTGAATTCAGACTCTCAAAACTGTAAATCTTGAAGCCAGTGTGTTAAAAAAAAAAAAAATCATAGACCTTGTTTATAGGAATTTGTAGTTGCAGCTCACTGCTGAGTGCTTTTAATAATTCTCATCATTAGGGCAGAATATACGCTGTTTTAAACTGCACATTTAAAAAAAGTTCTAGATTTGCTGTTTGGGTGACTTGTAAAACGTTTTTATGGTTGCAGGATTTCTTATTTTAAGTTATCAGTTATTTGAAATAAAACCTCCAAGAATGAGGGAAACCCAAACCAAACAAAAATACAAAACTGAAACCTGGGACTTAATTGTTTCAAATCCTTTCTTAGAATCCTGACAAAACTTCTGGAGGTTTCTGATGACCCACAAGTGCTGGCTGTAGCTGCTCATGATGTGGGAGAGTATGTCCGACACTATCCCCGTGGGAAACGGTAAGAAAAGTGCCACTATGTTGATACTCAAGAGACTAGCTAGACTAGTGATTTTTTTTTTTTCCTTATTTATATTAAAATATACCACACAGGGATGGTGGGTTATGCTTAATTCTCTGGGAAGGTGAGAAAATACAAAGTCTTTGACAGTGAAGTGCCTAAAGAAGTCTTGAATATGTTTTTTACACTGAAGCTGAAAACATGCATGAGAAAAATAAGAAGAGCAACAGGAGATTAATCAATATGCTGTTTTTAGTTTCTTACAGACTATTAGACTATAACTTTTTGGCTTACAGTAGGGATGGTGGTTGACAACTACAATTAAGGATTTTGTGATTTGAGATTATTCAGACAAGATTTTTTTCTCATGAAAAATTTCTATTGTAATTTCAGTGATGTTAGCACAGATTCAAATATATCATTTTTAGCTACACAAATACACATTTTGTCAAAGTGTTAATATTTATTATAAAGCTGAATTCCTGTCAAAATACAGGTGGACAGTGATATACTTTCTTGCTTTGTGTTGTTCTAAAAGCACGTGAATAAAGGCATTTATTTTCTGAGTAATTGCATCTTGCATAAGGGAGACCACTGAAGCAGAAAGAGATCTTTGGTTTTTGCAGGGATTATGCTCATCAGTCACCCAAAGGGACGTGCAACTGAGGTTTTGTAGCAAAGAAGTGGTTCCTGAACACTTCTTGTGTTCATGAACTGTCTTGAGAGTAGCAGCATCACAAATAGTGGTCTGAAACTTCATGCTGTATATTTGCTAGAAAGATTTATTCACTCTTGAAAGAAATTGCAGACCTTGTAGTCTTGTGAGCAACTTGAACTGTAGATATTTTTAGAGTATTGGAACAAATTTAATCCTTTCTAGTTCACTGAGAAAGGTTAGAGGTTCTCAGTGTGTACCGTTTTTGTAGAGCTGTTTATTGACTAATCATCTTTGGTGTCTTCCAGAAAAGGTATATGCCAACTGGTATTTGGAGGACAGCCAAGTATCCTCCAATAAGGTGGAAACTCATACTTGTTCCTGCAAGTGGCAGAGTTGAGGAACTAATAATTGTTGCTCTTGCTTTGATCTGTCCTTTGTCTGAAACCATTCTATTGGGCATTGATGTCTAAAAATCTTGCACACGTGTACCTAAATATGGTATAATACTTAGGGTAGTCTGGCCATGCAGTTGCAGGTCCAAAGCTATAGAGTCAGATGAGTGGGTAAATGGGACCCATATCTCAGTCTGTATTTAGGAAAATGTACTGCTGATGGGACTACAATTCTCCTTGGCTTCCAGCCTGTTAAACCCATTCAGAATTGTCACCTTTCAGTGACACTCTTGAAAATTTTTTTAATACTTTAGCTGCTTTCTACTTACGGACTTTGGCTTATTTAGTTTTTTGTTCCAATGGGCAAACTAAGATGCCTCAATTTCTTTTAAGGAATTTCCTTTGTAATTTGATATGTTCTTACTAAGTATTACTTCAGCAGTTTTAAAACTAAAAACTTAAAAATACCTAAGGACTGCATGTCAGTTTTCACGTAATAGTGCATTTCTTACCATGATATTTTTTGATATATAGTCATTTACTGCTCCCACGCTTGGTTGGCATTTCACACTCTCATCGCATGACTCACTTTGACAATGGATGCTATTCGTTGCTTTAGAACAATAAGAGAATTCAAACATCTTTAATACTTTCGTTTCCTTTAAGTGTTTATCTTCAACTCTTAATAGGATCAACCTTCAGCCATTGAAGGTCACAGAGGTAAGTTAGAACCTAAAACTTCTAGAGTTTACCTGCTGTGCACAGCAGAGACCTAGAGTTACAGTTCTGGCTAAACTTTTCCTTCGTCAAAGGAAGTATTTCATAGAATCACAGAATGGTTGAGGTTGGAAGGGACCTCCAGGATCATTTAGCTCCGATCCCCATGCCCTGGGCAGGGACACCTCCTAGTAGAATAGTTTGTTAAAATCAAATACTCCACTTTTTTGCCTGGCTGCTCTCTAATGTTGTAATCTTAAATTATTTTAACTTGCCTTTAAATTTCATTTTGTGGATCAAATTCTCAAGTCAGTAGCACCCCAAGTTTCAAAGTTTCGATGAGGCTCACTAACATGCATTTTCTGACTACATAATAGCATAAATGAAGTGCAGCATTGGTGTTTCCTGTCACGGAAAATAAAGAAACATTGGCTAAACATCAGCATCCAAAAAAAATTCCATTTGGCTCAAGGGTCACTACTATGGAAGGTCTCTCAGTCGTGAGTGCTCTGAACTTTGGGTTTTACATGGACAAGAGACTGAACATAGACCCATTCCTTCTTTATCTCATGATTCAGAAACAACTTCATTGCATTCCCTCTTTCACCTTCATCTGCTTTTAGGTATATACTGTCAATTTTATATTAATTTTTTTTGCTTTAACAGTCTAAACTGATCTCATTTGTCTTCATTTTATTTCTTCTTTCCCTGTTTTAATGGGTTGTGTTAAGATCAGAAACTTGTTTGAATTGCCACTGTTTTGGCTTAGTGCAAAGTTGTTTCCAGGAACAGACCCTGCAGGAAAGGTGCAAGTACCATAACCCAGTGGTCTCTTATCACTGCTGTAAAGTAAGCAGAAGTTCAGGACTGGAAAAACAGAAATGAAAGTAGTGTTTCCAGCAGGAATTTGAAGGAATGGGGATTAACTGGGAATCTCCCTTGGAGTTGCTTACTTTTGGTCTAAAACACTATTAAGTGGTATTATTCAGGAGTAGTAATACTGTTCATCAACTCTTCATATTCCCAGCCATAATTTCATCCATGTACAGCCATCTGAAATACTCTATTTCCATCTGTGATTACAGGATTTTAACTTTGCATTTTGTTTGTATGCTCCTAGCAAAATTAGCATAATGCCTTTTCTGTCTCTTTTCTATTCCTAAAAATTCAGTGTTTAACTCAGAAAAATGTTGTTTCTGTTTCACTGTTTGCCTTCATGTGCAGTGGTTTTATATTTAACTTATGATTAAAAAAATGAGTCTAAGACAGGAATAAGGATGTTATCAAATCTGTTAAATTAGTAATAATGCCTTGACTTCATGTGAGGATTTTCCAGGTTAAAACAATTGCACTTTTATGAATGCATTCCTTTTCTGCGTAGCATCCTTGTATGTTTCAATACTAATGGCAAAAAGTATGATGAGGAGTACCAAATTTAGATGGTTTTAATAGGCGTTGGTGTGATTACAAGCATTTTTGCTGCACTGAAATGGATTTGGTCTTTAATCCTGAAAAAAAAAAAAAAATCAAAATGGAGTGTCCTGGTCATCATCAATATGTGGAGAGGAAGGCTCTACCTCATCCTAAATAATAGATTATGATGTGCTCTGGTAATCTTCTCAACGTATACTGAATTCTTCAGCAAGCTACCTAAGGCAAATAACCACTTCTGTAAAGGAGTTCTTTTGTGATAGTTCTTAAATTCAGAATTTATGCAGGTAGGTAATGGGTAGCAAAGAGATAAGTCCTGTGGAAACACTTCCTCATATCTTCTTATGTTTTTAAAAACCTCCCCACTATTTCAGTAGGTAGTATGAGAGATCTGCATTGTTAAGATGTCAGATAAGATGGTTGGATGGGATAGCTACTCACAAGCTAAAGTAATGCCAAAAATGCTTGCTTCTCACATCTTTTTCAGAGTGATTGAACAACTTGGTGGCAAACAGTTGGTAATGAACCACATGCATCATGAAGACCAGCAGGTTCGTTATAATGCACTACTGGCTGTCCAGAAGCTGATGGTTCATAACTGGTATGTGAAAATTAACATACTATTAGGAGTAAGAAATATTGAGCTGTGGTGGGAAGGTTCAAGAGAGATTTCTTTGAGGGGAATATCAGAGCAGTATAATGCTGATTTGTAAGATCTTGGCTAGTTTTTCTGTATGTTTGTTGCAGTTAAATTGAGTACCATGGCCTTACGTAACTATCACATGAGTAATACTCTGAAACAATCTATTTTAACTTATTTAAACTGCTTAATATTTAATACAATCTGTAATTTAGGTTTGCAAAACTAGAGTCTTCAAAATGTATGTGAGTAGGTATTTTGGCAAATTAATCTCAGCTGAAGGAATCAATATATTGGTATGATCCAAGGGCTGATGTTTCATATACTTAAATGGTTGTTGCTTTGCAGAGTGTTTGCCTGACCATTCTTCTGCATTACTCTAGTCCTTTCCCTACTCCATGCTGTTACCTTTTGCTGCTCTAAGGGGTGTAAGCATAAGTTTTCTGAAGCTCCTGAAGTAGCAGGAGCTTCTGGGCTGGCTGGTTAGATGATGTTGAAAATCACTTGTATCACTTTTGTCAATTACTGAGAATAACATTTGAAATCAGGTTTTTCTTTCATCCATTTGGTGACTACTTTTTTGACTAATTTTCTAATAAAATTCCACAAACCTTGAAGTCCGGGCATGTTCTGTCACAGCATTTACTGGTGGGTGATGTTGCCTTTCCAGCAGAGTGGAGGACCTTCAGTAGTTGAGCACTGAAGGACTGAAGTTTTGAAAAATCTCACTATTCATGTGACAACTTTGTATAACTTGCCAAACTAATTATTTATGCTAAGTACAAAGCATGGATAGTTAAAAATACTAATTAGGAATTCTTTAATCTGATTATTAATTATTTTAAAATTTGACATTGCCCTATTTGAAAAGTACATCTGAGCACTTTGGAACACAGATGTTGAGATAAAACCAACTAATTTAATTTTGAACTTAAAACAACCTTTTAGTTCTGAGAAGCTTGGTGCTTGAAAGCACCTATAACAGTTTTTTTTTTTGCTTCTGACAGATTGTGATCGTCTAAAAATGCCACTAATGATATTAAAGTGGTAGAGGGATAAGGTTTATTATTCTTACAGGTTATTTAAGTCACTTCTACAGAAGACACACTAGCAAGGCTGGTTTAAAAAAGCCCCTCCTGTTTCCTCTCTCTGCAGTGTACCTTCTTTAAAACAAAGCTAGTTTTCCCCTTTTTTTTCTGATGAGTACTTCTTTTTAAACTCTCCTTCATGTTATAATGGTCATTTTATTCCGCTTTCTCCCTCCCATACCATGGTAACCTTTCATAGGAGAGAAAAACATACACATTTGAGTAACCTACTATGACAAATCCAGAGGTAATGTTCTCCACCTGTGAGGAGTACTTGGGACTTCAAATTCTGTGTGTACAATGATGGAGACTGTGTGGTCAAGTGCAACCTAATTTTGGGGCAGTATTGTTTGTTGCACACCACACTGCTTAGCAGTTTGGTAATAAGCTTTTCTTTCCGTGCAGTTCTGGTATAGTTGAAGCGTTCCTGGTATTATAAACTGGGTGTAGCAGCATGGAAGGCTTAGTTGCTGAATTTACCTTTTGCAGAATGGACAGGTCTTATTTCATCAATGTTCTGTTGCCTTGAAAATGTGGTCATCAAAATATAAAACTCTGGTCTTTCTCCAGCCTCTGCCTCTGTGGTAGAAGAGGTTTTCGTGGATGCTTAATTTGGCTTATTCTCATTTTCAGCTTAAGCATTACTAATTTTTTAAACATCATACCACATTCTAGATTGCATTGATGTGTGAGGTTTTTATTTTTTAACACTTTTCAGTTTATGAACCTTTAGACTTGAGACTGAGACATGGATTGCAATTAAATCTAGTTTCATATATACAGCGGTGTCAATAAAAAGGATCAGTTTAAATTAGTGCCATTTTCAGATTCATATTGCCATCTTTAGGGAATATGTTCTTGTTGAATACTTATTGGAACAAGCGCCTGGAACATGTTGTCCTTGGCTCATGTTTGCCAAACTAGTGTTCCCCCTGGAATGGATCACAGATAGCTCAAGCTAAGCAAATGACCTATTGTTTGTATGTGGGAAGATCAATGTGTCTTTGTATAGATCTGGCTTTTGATGTGTGTCAGGAGCTCTTCTATTTTGTACCTTGTGTGGGGAGAAGAGAAAGCAGAGTCTCCTGACTGCTACACAGTATAGTTCAAGTGCCTACATTTTTAGCTATGTTTTGTCATAAGGTGGATTACTCAGCAACTTCAAACTTTTGCTGGGGAAATGCTAGGCATTTTCCCCCCTTGTTTCCATGTGTTTGTCCAGTTATTTCACTCAAAGCAATTGGTTTTTTTTCCCTTGAAATTCTATGGAACAACTCTGCATTTCTATCTAGGATACATGCATGCAGGAAGAACTTCTTAGATTTGACATAAGGAAGAAGTTCCTCTCTATGTGAGTGGGGAGACACTGGAACAGTTTGCCCGGAGAGATGGTAGAGGCCCCATCTCTGAAGTCATTCAAGGCCAGGCTTGATGAGGCTCTGAACAACCTGATCTAGTGCAAGATGTTCCTGCTCATTGCAAGGAGATAAGGCTAGATGGTCTTTGGAAGGTCCCTTCCAACACTGATTCTATGATTCTAGAAGTAGTTGAGTTTTTCCTAAATATGGAGGCTAATGGAGAAAAGGATGTGAAAGTAAGGACTTGCTTTGTTGGGTTAAGTCTTGGTGCACATACTGTGTGTGAAGCAGCAGAGTAAGGAAAAATTTGGTATTTGAACTAAGGGAGAGTTATGGGACAGCTGAAGTGGTGGTCTTCTTAAAACACAACTGTATCATTAGGCTTCTAATAACTCAACTTGGAGACAACTCCCAGATAATTTGAATAGTTTGTTATAGGTTGCTTAACTGCCTTTTCCTTAGGGGTTTTTAAATTGGGGGTAAGTGGGGGATTCAGAGTGTCAGGTATTCCTTTTAATGGTGTAACTAGGTTGGAAAAATGAGTTATTGCTGTCAGCTTTTCAGATGAGGTAATTTCAGGTGAAATATTACAGTTAGATTTGCATGTTAAATGATCGTTCACTTGATGAAGCGAAGAGTGAAGGTATCTTTTTAGTATCACTTCAGTGTCTTACAAGACAGGATAAATTACCCTTTAAATCTCGCTTGAACTACCTGTAATAGTTGTGGCACCCCATGCTGATGGTAAAAGCCTTTTATTGGTTGATGGGTAAGTTTTGTATGTCAGCAATGTTAGGAACTGATTTTGGCAACCTGCTGGTTGGAGCAATGTTTTTAATAAGTTGCAAACTTTCAAAGAATTAAATCACTTAAGTTCTAAACTGACAGCACTTACACGTATCACTTTAAAGAAACCAAATATTTTAATCTGTACAGATAAAGTATGTCCCTTTCAAGTGTTTTGTTCGGAACTTCAGCAGTGGCAAGTTGGGGCACAAAGCACCTATTAGAAGACCAAGTTTCTCCCATGAGTGGTTTGGTTTGGAAGGGACCTTTAAGATCACCTAGTTTCAACTCCCTTGCCATGGGCAGGGATACCTAGACCAGGTTACTCAAAGTCCTGTCCAGCCTGGGCTTGAACACTTCCAGGGATGGGGCATCCACAGCTTCTCTCAGAAGCCTGTTCCAGTGCCTCACCACTCTCATAATGAAATTTTCTTCCTAAGAGCTAATCTAAATTACATCTTTATGATTTTTCTTTATTAATGCACATATACACTGTGTTTTGAGTTGCTTGCATCATGTGGCAGACTTTTGTTGTAGTTTTGTTACACTTCTAATACTCATTTATAAAGGGAATAATGTCTTTAGAATGAGCTTTTTGTTTTCTCTTTCAAAAACATGGGACTCTAGTTTTATGTTTAAAAAGAGAAAAATATAATCAATACTTTCATATTGTTTTTAGTCAAAGGAAAGCATTCTGCCTCTTGGGAACCTCAATTTGCTAAAACAAGATAGATGTTCAAGATCAAATATTTTTCTGGAGAGCAAAATTCTTTAATAGAAGAATTTAATAGCATGATTTAAGATGCGTGTTAGTAAAGCGAGAGTGCTTCCCTTCTTATGCTTCATTTATCACCTTTCCATTGACTGCCAAAACCAATAATTTTCTTTTTTCCTTAAAGCTTCACTAGAATTAGGAGTACTAAAGTAGTTCTTAAATGGCAAGGCTTATTCCTTTTAGTGTGTCACCTCTGCAAATCTGTTGAAAGCTTAAAACTTTCCCATCTATTCTGGACCGGTTGTTGTTGGTCAATTTGAAAACTGGTATAAAATTTTCAGTTAGAGTCTTATGCCAGTTTGGAATTATCTCCTTATTACATTCTTGCTGGGTTTGATGGCCTGTTTCAGTTTCTCATGCCTTTTTCTAAAAGACTTCTATGCATTTGTTGCAATTACTGTAGCGCTTAAATGTATCTCACCTTGAGGGTATTTAGTATATCTCATGTGCCAACACAACCAATTATATGTAACCCAAAGGAAGTAACAAATTGGAATAAGGATTTGAGATGAAACAAATTCATGTATTGAGCCCAAAGTTTCGTTTTCTTTTTGGAAAAAGCTTTTTGGATATGGCAGAAAATGTGTGTTTAAAGATTAGGCTTGAGAAGTGGGAAATTGCTACTGTGGAAGGGATGTCACTTGGTAATTTTAATATGAACAAAAAGATTAATTTGCAAATGGAAATTGCTTATGCCTCATGGTCAGATTTCTGTATGGCTGAGGAAGTGAGAAAACATGGTTTTTCAAGTTCTGTCAATTGGGGGTTTAGTTGAGATATGGAGGCCTTTGTATTTACTCTCAAAAGTGAAATGCTGCATTTGCAAGTTTTCATGCTTTGCTGTGGTAATATTTTGAACTCCTGTAAACCAGCTCCTGGACTTCATTTGCTTTGATTTTATGTTGAAGGAAGTTAGAAGGGGACTAAAATGGACTTTTATAGAGGTCTCTTTCTTCCTGTGTGAGGAAAATGAAATGAAATTTCTTGTTCCGAACTTTGCAAATTTGAACTTCCAAGGTACTTGGGTCTTTGCTCAGTAAAGTTTACGTCTTGAATGTTAATGCTGGAGGACAAGTTGTGTTCTTGCTCTTTGTTGCATGGGTTCTAGTGTTGATTCCAAGCTCTAGAACTACTAGGAGCTGTTGTCGGGTACCCTAAACTATCCATAGAGCTCACCTCTATTATTTCAGTATGAGATATATACCAAAATAATGTGGTTAATGTCAGTCCAGTTATCAAACAGAGCACAGATTCTAGACACTTGCTGACTAGAGAAAGCATTGTTGAGTGTGTAGTCACTTTCCTTCCGGTTCTGGAAAACAGGTGAGGAATAAAACATTATTTGTAAGCAGTCTTAATACTGCTGTACTATGGGTTCATAAAATTTCATGTCCCTTCAATCCCTTAAGTAATTTAAAAGAGAAATGAGCCTCATATAATGGCTCAGCCATGTATGTAGCCAGTGTCATTTGCTTTCAAGGCTGGGGTGTTACAGAAGAAACACTAGGGCCAGTACATAAATGTTGGCATTAAACAAAGGGAAAACTACCAAAAAACACCGAGGGAGAAGAAGAAGATTTGAATTTGGAAACCCTTCTGTATCTGCTGGTATGGTATTGGATAGCTGTCAAGCCTTGTTAATTTTGGTGGAACAATTTCAAGTCCTGCAATAGTGTAAGAGACCAGCTCCTTTCCTTCTTTGCTATCGGTAGACTGCTTTGAGGGTGTTAACTTACCTATTGTGATCAAGAGTCATTCCTATTGAGAACAGCCTGAGCATTAAAATAAATCCTACAGCAATACCTGACAAAGAAGTGAAGGAAGGTGCTAAACCATAACATATAGCTCAGCTGATAAACTGTCATTCTCTACTCTGCTAGTTAACTGTCAACTCTGCTAGTTAAGTTGAAGATAACGTTATACTTGAGACTTGAGACTTTTTTTCTAGCTACTGAACTATAAAACTGAGTGAAGTTCTGTTGAGGGCACAGTTGTGTTACTAAAGTTCATTGCATGAAAGGAATTGTAATGCTTAGGGGAACAGGTGTTCAACAGTAAGCTGAAAATGGTTTTTGAAATGGACAATAGGAACTTTGTTTAAAATGAAACAGAAGTGCATGCTCTTGAACATTTCTCTGGAATGCTTCAAATGTTTAACCTGTGTGGGTTGAAATACCTGTATAGTGGGAAAAACAGTGATGCAAATCATAAGATCAGCATGGAAAAAAGTATGCCTATGTTTCACAGGTGCTAAAACCTCTCTTTCAGCTGACAGTGTTCTCTATTTTCTGTAACAAGCAACAGCCCAGATATTACTGAAGACTTCTTTTAGCTGATGTGATTCTGTGAAGTGTTGAGCTGCTTTCACAGGAGGCAGTGACAGATGGGAACATTCAGAAGAATTGTGCAGTATTTTTCCTAAGAGTTTAGATACAGTTGCTCAAGGTAATTGATAAGAATTTGATGGGAGAGTGTGGCTTTGTTCCAGTGTTGGGAGGACAGGTATAAAATAAGTAATACAAAATTGCTCATGGCTTAAATTGCCACTGTGTCCTTCAGTATTACTCATGCAGCTGAATTATAGGAAGAGATCCTCTCAAATACCACTGTTTCTAATATGTATACTCAGCAAGCAAAATCTATGGGCTTTCTGGATGTTCTCTAACAGTTGCCAGGACTTTTAAATGTTGCAACTTGGCTTTTTCCAAACTGTTTTGTTGGTGTTTGGCTCATAACTTATTTTTAGAGGGATAGATGATGTATGCCTAAGTGGTACTCTTATATTAGCTGCAATTGACTCTCAAATATGAGTAGACATTATTTCAAGGAAAAATTCTAAACTTTAAGTTTTTTCCTCTTTCTCTACTTCATACTGCCCACCACTGTTCTACTCCCCATGTTCCAGAATGTTTCTCAATCTATTTTTTTATTGTATTTCAGGGAATACCTTGGAAAGCAATTGCAGTCAGAACAACCTCAAGCAGCCACTGCACGGAGCTGAACAGTTCCATCAGGTCATGCTAATAACTACAGTATGTTTGTCTTTAAATTACTGTCAAGGAAACACTGAAATCACATGATCTTTGCCTGATACTAGTGCATAAACTTGCCAGCTTTCCTTCAGTGTTGTTGGCTTAGTAAAAATTTGTTTGTTCAGCTAGTTCAGATGATTATGGCAATTAGCTTTCTGTTGTTTTCTGAATGTATATGAGGAAATGTGGTTAATATATTGAATTTGTTTTATGTATTTATTCTCATAATAAAGAATATTACTAAAGTACATTCATTCCATGGTATAATTAGCCTAGAAAAAATGTTCATTTCTTTTCAGTGTTGTTACTTTGCAAGAAAAACAGGTAATCCCTATGTGTCTCCAGACTAATAAAGCTTTGACTAGGTCTTCTGTGGAAAATGTAATAGCCTGAGAAATGCTGATTATCAGTACTAAAATAATTACCAGGGTTTGAAAAAAATGTTTAAATTATATATAAAAGCGTTTTGGGGGGTGGGAGACTTCTCTCTTGTTAAAGACTACATTAAGAAATCTAAACTTAAGAGGAAAAGAAAATGAACACTAATGAAAACCAATGCACTAAATATTATTAGTTGAGATGTTTAGCATCAATGTTCAGACTGTAGATCAGAGATCAAGTTGATGGTTTTTTGAAAAATCAAATATGTAGTTAATGATGACCTTGGAATTTTATGGAGTGTTTTCATTATTGAAAATACTTGTAAATCTTAAGGTTCTGTCATTCTAAAATCCATTGTATTTCCTTGATAGCCAAATTATTTGGCTTTTGTGTCTTGTAACTCCTGATAGTAAAAAAGATGTAAATGTCAATAAATCAGAGATATTTGATTGGCATGTGGGAACAAACTTGTTGCATGTATAGGAGCATGGCTCCAGGCACTTACATCACTAAGCACATAATATTCTTGTGATTAATTTTTAGAATGGGTAAAAAAAAAAGAGAACATGGTTTGTGCTCTCTTTGGTAGTCTCATGTGGTGCAAGTTTCTAAGACTAAGAGTACTTTGTCATCAGGTAAAAAAACAGATTGGGGAAAACTTCTCCTATGCATTCTGGTTTTTCAT
This sequence comes from Turnix velox, assembly GCA_013400935.1. Lineage (NCBI taxonomy): Eukaryota > Metazoa > Chordata > Aves > Charadriiformes > Turnicidae > Turnix > Turnix velox. The sequence goes on from VZTY01019036.1 coordinate 775,872, forward strand.
CATATATACTGTTGTAATGGGGAGAGAAGACTTTTAGGGGATGAGAGTTTGATTACTTGACCCACTTCACTAAAAGCAGACCATGTAAATCAATGACCATGTAAATTAATGATGCTGGAGCCTGAAAATTCAGAACTAAACTGACTAGTTGGATTGAGGGTTATCTGAATGGATCTTATCTCAGTGCTGCATGTTCCCACAGTGACAGGGGATACTGCTGATGTGAAATGCTGTTGGGAAATCAAGGTTCACCTATTCTTCCATTTTTATCTTGGCTCAGTTTAATGCTCTTGAAATAAATCTGAGTCTTCCCTGCTTTTCACCCATCAATTTGCGTCACAGGATGGTGTTGCTGCATAAGAGGTTCTTCTTTGATAAAGCTAAACTGACAGATGTATCCTGTGTGCCTTGACTGCTCAGCAAGTGTTCAGTCCACTGGATCAGGTAAGGTTTTGTTTGAGGTATGGTCTTTCTAAATGCATGCAGAGTGAAAAAGTGGATTATTAGTGCTGCATCTTTTGCCCTACAAGTTGGATTCTCATGTCATACTTGCTCATTTAAAAGTATCCTAAGACTTGCCCTGAAGATGCTGTGAAAAGTTGGTCCTGTGGGTACAGTTGGGCACTGTGAGCAATATTGGGCATAAGAACCATGACAAGGCATTAATGGCAAAGCAATATACCCCCATCTTCAAACCCAGAAGTTTGTGGTACTTCTTTGTCTGAAGGGAACACTGAACCAGTGCATGGTAGGGAAATTTGGGGTTGAGTTGTATGAGTAAAGATAGTGAATGCTACTGATACAACCCATCCTGTTTTTTGGGAGCTAGAAATAACCAAGCTGCTATTAACATAAAAAAAGATTGCTTACAAGTATTGGCCTCAAACACATAAATGAATTAATATATCATGGGGAAAAAAAGTCTTTGTTGCCTTAGTTTTAATCCATAGTTTTAACTCTTCATTAACTAGTCAGTTTCCAAGCTATGTGATATCTGGTGTTTAGATAGAAATCTGCTGGGGACCAGGCAAGGTATTTAAAGAGCTGATGGTTGTGTTTTACCAGTGTGCAATACAGATACTCTGCTGCCTATGGAACTTGAAAGTCATGAGATCTCCAGTCCCAGATATTAATATTTAGGTGGTTCAAGGATTGTGTTATCAGGGAATTGATTCAAACTACTGCACAGTAAGAATCACAGAATCACAGAATGACCCGGGTTGGAAGGGACCTCAAGGATCATGTAACTCCAACCACCCTATCTAGCAGGGCCACCTAACAAACACATTTACTAGATCAGGTTGCCCAGGGCCCCGTCCAACCTGGCCTTGAACACCTCCAAGGACGGGGCATCCACAACCTCCCTCGGCAGCCTGTTTCAGGACCTAACCACTCTCCTAGTAAAGAACTTCCCCCTAACATCCAACCTAAAGAAGCTGAGGAACTCAGGGGTGTGGGGTTATGAAGGATTTTTATGTGCATCTGGTTATTTGGAATGTGATGTTTCCAGAGCTGAGATTTCTGTTGGAGGTGAAATGCTCACTGCAGCCCTAAGTGGTCCTGAGGAATGGCACAACATGAAGCTGCCTTTGAAATCAGGAAACTCAACCATAATATTTTGTTTAATTTCAAATACTTCATAAAACTTTCTACTGCATCTAGTTTTTGTCTGACAAGATATATTTAGCTTTTGCTACAGAGCACTATTTCAGCTACTCATCTGTTTTCATTAGCTCACTTAACTTGCTCAGCCTTCTTCTTCCAAAATCTGGCATGGGGCAAGTAGTCAGATGCCATGGTGGCAGATTGAACAGCTCAGGATGTGTGACAGCTTGGGAAGAGCTTAGTGTTAGATGGAGAGGTAAGTGCCAACAGCTTCCTTCTTTCCCACTGGAAACATGAAGATTGAGAGATGTCTGGAGATCAGCTGCTGTAATGATTAATTTCTAAAGCAAGGAGATAGTCACCTTCTTCCAAAATTAGGGTAATCAATCTCTTTTATGACACTTTTTCTCAATTTTTCCAATTCTTGATTTCAGTCTTGGGTTGCATTGAGGAATAAATGGAGCTTAATTGGTGTTTCTTTGGCTTTTCATGATACATTTGCTTAAGTGATTTCCTTTAAACTTTGGTCTTGTTCTGAAATATAAATGAAAATAAATTTGAATAAGTTTGCGAGATGCAGCAGCTGTAAATAGAGTTTTAACTTGTCGCCATTTCATGTAGGAGAGATGGAAGGGGGAAACACAGTGAGGAACAGTTCTGAGATATGTAACTAAAGGCTTAATCATATGAGTGATGCATATTGTTCCTGCAAGCTGTTTGAGATGACTAGAGATGAGAAGGCTCTGGGAAGACCTCATAGCTGCCTGCCAGTACCTGACAGGGACCTGCAAGAGAGCTGGGGAGGTACTGTTTGCCAGAGTATGTAGGGATAGGAGAGGCAATGGTTTTAAACTAGAGCAAGATGTCCCCTTCTGGAGGGTCTGAATAGATGATTTTTGAAGGTCCCTTCCAATTCAATACATTCTATGCCATCTTCAGACCTGCAGCTGGATGAAGAGGAGGTCTTGGCTAGAGTGAACTACTCTGCTAGAAACCAGGGCTGAGCAATAGGTGGGCCACCTGAGCCCTGGAAGTACCATGATGCTTCAAGCCTTCCTTCAGTAGCTCCTCACAACTGCAAAAAAAAAAAAAAGTCTGTAGTTACATGCATGATGAAATGAAGGTGGTCACTTTCCAACACTCCATCTGCTGGGTCAGTGTTTTCTTTTTGTAAATGTGACATGCTAGTTTTAGCCAAGCAAGTGACAGGGCTGAAGAAATCCTGTTGACTCATTCTCTCTAAAAGCTTTTGTTTTTTCCTTTGGCAGTTTCTACAGAGTTGTTGGGAGTTATCTTTTTAAAACATCGCATTGCATCACAGTTAAGAAATGGAGCTAGTGCTTTCACCATGATCAGGTGTATTTATTAACTTACTTTTATTTGCTTTCTCTTAAACTCTAAAATAATTATTCAAAATTTCAAACTGCTGCTGAAATTTTCAAATGGCTGAGGGTGTCAGCATTCAAATACCACAGGAGTCAGCTGTCACACTTGCAAATGTTAGAAGTAGCATTTAGGGAGTTACCTGGGAGCTCTTTGGACCCTGAGGCACATATTTCATTGATGCAGCTGGTTCTGAGATGCATCAGCCATTGCTGAATACAAATTATGTGCTGGAAACTGTAAATATCCTTTGGTTTAAAACCAGTTTTCATGACCTGCCCTTTGTCCAATGGCTGCTTGTGAACTCAGTTACAGTACATCAAGGAGCATAATAAAAAGCAGTAAAGGATTAATGGCTGACCATTATACAGAGAGTCTTGCTTTTGTTTCCTTGGTTGTGTCCAACAACATTTCTGTGCTATGTGAATTTAATTATTCTTGCAGGAAAACTTGAGAAGAAGCCCTCTTCACATAAAAGTGGGCAGTGGGGCAACAATAATTACTATTTTTTTTCATCTGATAATTATGCAAGTTTCCCCAGAAATGCATCAGTTGTGTCCCTCTGTGAAAACTAGATCTGCAGAAGGGAAAAATTTAGTTTTTCATGAGTCATTTTTAGTGCCATTGTGTGCATACAATTTTTTCAAGGTTCTTCACTCAGATTGCCTTGTCTGGATTCTGTATAGAAACAAAACCATCAAGCTGAAGCTGAAGTTTTTTGGTATTGTCAAAAACTGTTTTAAAAGGGCTGCAATCATCCAGTTCTGCCAAAAGTGTGTAAAATGGTACTTGGTTGTAGCAATGACAGTTAAGCATACACAGAACTCACAGAACTTCTACAGTGCAAGATTATTTTGCAGTGAAATAACATGATAAATTGCAGACTTTTGCAGGCCTTTGTTCTCCAGATAACTTGCACGGAAAGGAAATGTGCAAAGGAAGCCTGTTCTGGTTGGTGGCCAAAATACAACTTTGGAGTTGAGTCTGGCAGTGTAAGCATCACCATGAACAACTTGGTTTTAAAAAGTGTGTGAGACCTCAATCATATTTTAAAAAGATTAAATAATTTTGATAAGATTTTTTCTGAGTTGATAAATAACTTTTATGATCTCTTTTAGTGTTTCAACATATGTGGTGTTTTCTTTTTTTGTCTATGAGATCATAGGATCAAAGCTTGTACAAAAAATCACTTTGTATTTAGCTTCCCTGTCACAGCACATCTGAACTGAGCTAATCCTTTCCTGTCAAAATATACGAGCATGAGAACACTGATGTGACACTGAAATCTATCTAGAATGTCCTCATTTGGAGAAATTGTACCTTCTGTTGTATTTCTTAATGTCATTCCTCTCTTAGGTGACATTAAGAACTGAAATACTGATTCTTTGTTATATCCCTATCCCTCTTTTAATCAGAAGTATTTCCCAATTTAAAAGCATTGTGGTACTCTGTCAAGCAGAATAAGGGAAATGTTTTAGAAGAAGTTATTTTCTCTTGTAAGAAAGGGTTATTTATGCCTCTTCTGTCTTATTTTATCTGTTTTCCTTATACATTCCAGTTCAAATTTTGTCAAATACTGTTTCTAAAGAAAGTCAAGATTTTTAGCCTATTGAGAACAATCTAGCAAGCCTGTTTAAGTCCACATCACTTCTCTTTTTTTTTTTTTTTGCCTCTTCCCACGTATAGGCATTAAATCTAAATTTTATCACCCCTGATTTAATATGCATTGTCCTGATTTTTTTTTCCCCAAGGAAATCTGGAATGGGATGAAACCTGCTAAACAGAGTTCATTAAACTCCCTAGTTATTGTTTGTATGGAAGTTTCCATTCCCTTACTTTCATTTCATTAGTTTATGTGAATGTCCTTCAGTCTGGAACAAAGCTGAGCCTTTACTTGAGGGCTTAGAGTGCTCTGCAGGGATGAGGCAATGTAACATCTTTACAAGAACATGTTTGTCCTGTCATGCCTCTCTGCCCTTTGTGAAGATGAAAGAGATTCTGTTGAAGATTGCTAGAACCTTCCTGTTCCTATCTTTTTACCAATCACTGTATTGAATTTGAAAAAATGTGATGAGTTGCTTTGATTGAACTACCAAGACCTTTCTCATTCTGTTCCGTCTTGTGCCCCTGCTCTCAACACAGACTGAATTTCCTATTAGCTAGTTTATTACATGAGAAATGAAATCTTCAGTCATGTACAATTGTACCTCTTACATATGGATGAACCTCAGGTTGTCTGTTGTATAATCTTTGTTTGGTGCCTTCACCCCCAGAGTCTCTCCCTTCACCTCATTCCATCTCATTCCACCCCATGGCATCTCAACCCTTCATTTTGCCTCTTCTTTCATCCAAAGTGTTGCAAGTTTGTTTTGTTGGTTTTTTTTTTTATCTCTTTCATCTGATGCCTCTTTAGGCACATAATTAATGATCTTTTTTTTTTCACGTGTCTTTATTTAACCTGTATATAATGATTTAACTGTTTTCCATTTGCTCAAATTTGCACATGAACTCCATTTCCAGATCCAAATTTAGACTTCACCTGTTCATTACTGTGTGCAGGGAAAAACTCATGTGTGTGCCTGTTCAAAACCAGTAATCAGGACTTCTTTTTATAGCCATCTTCACTACATCTTTTTCAGTGCTGCCAGACTTTCCATAGCTAATCATTCTCTCATCCCATCCACCAGCACCCTTTTTATCTTTTTGAGAAGATCACTCATTCCTTGATTTTTAAAATCACTTGTAAATTTTTATGGTTGATTATGCAAATGTGGACTTTTAAGTTTGTGTTTTAAGGAGATGGAGAAGCTTTTTCTACAGCAATGGGAAAGCCACCAAATGTCACCAAATGGCTGTGAGACTCCAGCTCCAGGTTAGTATAGTTTAAATATTGACCCTTCTGTTGCTAAAGTATTGTAGACAGATGGGGCAAATCAAAACTCCATTTCATTCTATGGAGTAATCCTAGATCACCAGAGACAATAAATGTAATACCTGAAATCAATATATTTTTTGAAACATTTGCCTCTGTCCAAAGATGACTGGAGAAACAGATGTTGGAAATGGATGATTCTGCAGAGCATAGTCTTGAAGATCTTTTTCATGTAGTGCTTGTAATAGAAGTATTTTATATTCCCTCTGGTCATATCTCACAAAATCCAGGCTCTGCAGTATCAACAGCAGGATACTTGGCATTTGCATCTGCTGTGGAGTCCATAGCCCAACAGAATCAGGTAATGTATGCTCAATTTAAAATGAAATTTTGTAATAAAGCCAGAATAAATAAAGCAATGCAGAGGTAACTTTTTTTTCTCATCAGTGCCCTTTTTACCACAAATCTGCAACGGTGTCTGGAGAAACACTGTGAAACAGTCCATTACAGCTTATGTAGGTGATGCTAATAACTTACTCGAGAGATAGTTAAATCTTAGTCCTTTGTCAAAATAGACTGTGCCAACTACTCCTCCCTCTGCTCAGTGTCTCAAACCATATTTCATTTGAAATGCCTGTGGTGCAGCACTACTTGTTTCCTTCTCCCTTGTGCCTGATCTGAATTCCACAAAAGTAATTAAGCTGAGGACATTTATCAGGTAAACAGATTCCAGGCGAGATCAGCAAATGGAGGATGATTTTTCAAGCTGGACTTCAGCTGTCAGCTGCTTGTATGGCCTTGCATAAGTGGTAAAAGGATTGATATGGATGCCTTTTTCCTCTCTCTCAAGACAGACTGGTACCACCCTGCTTACTTTAGAAGAAACAAACAAATGGAATCCTTTGAGGGCATGTGCTGATCTTCAGTGTAGTGCACACATAGCAGTTGTCTTGCTGTTCTTAACAGGGCTAAATCTGCTTCCACACTGTGTTGTGATACAAATGCTGACTCCTAGTGCAGTGAAGAACTTCTTGCTGTTCCCACTTAACCTCCTGGCTTTCTGGAAGGCCAGCAAAGCAAAGGCATTGCTGAGAATATGTCATTATTTTCTTTTCCACCTCAACCACAGGAAAGCCTGCTCTTCCCAAGGCATAAACAGCGGGCAAGCCAGGAGAGGTAATATTTCCTCCTGGGGTAGTTATGTCTAATGCCTAAAGAGCTCCATGTGTTGTTTTCCAGGGGTGAAAGAGATGTTTGTACTTCCTTTAAAGCTGCTTTTTTTTTTTTTTTTTTTAATCTCACTTCTATTTTTCCTATTAGGTGAAGCTGTTGGAAATTGCAGATAAAACTTGTCATTTTCTGAAGTGGTAGGCAAGCTATTTCCTACCTGAAGCACCTAGGGAGTGAGTGAAAATAGAGCCAGACCTGATCAGATGGTGCTTCTGAGACTTACTGAAGGGGCTGATAATAGTTTTGTGCCTTTCTGTCTTTGAGCTGACGTGTGGACCATGCCTGAGAGGATGTAATTCACCTCTATGAGAACAGGAGGAACTGGTTGGGTTGTGTAAGTAAAAATACCCAACACCAAAAAATAAGTGCAGTTAAAGGGCTCTGCTGGGTCTCTATAGCCTGCCTAGGGAGTTTCAGCAGGAAGACACACTGCTGAAGAGGCCTTGAGAATAATCCAGGTCCTTGTGATGGTGAGGTTTGGGCACTGGGAGGTAGTATTGGGGGGAAATGTGCAGCTGCCTCTAGCTTCTGTATGGGTTCTTGTTTTAGTAGGTTCACCTTTCCTACGCCCCAGTGTCCTGGCTGAATTCGTGGATTAGTTTTTGACAAGTTAAAGTTACATACTTAATGATGTGTCATTTCTGGTTTACCCTCAGAGGGGATTGTCACTGATGGCCAGAGGCTGAGCCCTTAATATTTTCTTTGATCCTCCTGAGCTTTTAGAAACTCTTTCACCAGATAATGCATCTGTCCATTCTAGTATTAATGACACTTAATCTCTTTTGGCTAGAGCATTTTGAATACAATAACTGTGATGGAAAGGCCTTTACAACTGGGTCTGCATAAAGTTGCTCTAAATCTTTGGGAATTTGCTTACAGTAAACAGTGCTTTGGTAAAAACGCTCTTTTCTAAGTGTTTTTGAAGATGAGTGTCTGGTGGGTACTAAAGGGTGGCCAAAGTAGAGGACAGATGGTGCATTTTCTTAGCACTGCTTTAGAATCATAAAGTAGTTTGAATTGCAAGGAACCTTATAGATCATCTAGTTCTAACCCTCCTGCCATAGGCAGGGACACCTCCCATTAGATCAGGTTTCTCAGTGTCTTGTCCAGCCTGGCCTTAAACACCTCCAGAGAGGGGGCATCCACAACCTCTCTGGGAAACCTGTTCCACCACCCTCCTCATAAAGAATATCTAGCCAGAATCTACCCTCTTCCAATTTACATCCATTATTCCTTTGCAGTAAAGGAGTTAAAAAAAAAAAAGGTTGCAATAATATCAGGGGCTCCTGTCTAGCACAACTAACTTAGTGAGTCTGCTTAATTTTACCAGTGCTTGGAAATGCTATTTAATCATTACTGATGCAGCCTGGAATAAACTGAAGAGGTTAAACAAAAGCTCTCTGCATTCTGATGCAATTTGTTATGAAAACAGTTGGTTAAACATCATGCAGACAGAGCAGGCTCCACAGTTAACTTCCCATGTCACCTCCCTTCTGAGGCATGGCATCCAGAGATTACTGCTTTGTATCAAACAAGAAAGTTTAGGCTTCCCTGGGCAAAACTTTGCAGAAACCTCTCATGAACTGCAGGAACCCTGGAAGTGTCTGTGCACAAGGTGATGCTGCAGTAGGGAATGGAGAAGGTTTCTGCTGGGAGAGCTCTGAGACATAGCCAACCCCCTGCTTCCTAATGAATTTTCCCTAGGGATTAACCTGTATCCCTGAAAGGCAGTGATTTCTTGAATTTGGGAGCAGAGCATTGACTTGTGATTATTGGAAAAGGTCAGAAAAGACCAACAACCTGACTTGTTGGTTCTGTTCCCCCCTTCTCAGAGGCTGCAACTTTAATTTCCTTTGTCTTGGTGTCAGTTGGTTTTCTTGCTCCTACTCTTCCTGTAGGGAGATTGGACCAGAAACCCTCTTCTCTGATTTTTCCAAACCTTCTTGCTTCCAGACTCACTGAAGCCGTGATAAGGATAAGATACTCTTGTGCTGATTATTTTCCTATACCTAGTTAAACTTTGGTGGCAGTAATGCTCCCCTTCAACACTTCCCAAAATCACTCAGCAAAAAATCACTTTACATGCTGTTACATCTGTCTCTAGTGGGTCCCAATAGCATTGCAAAGTCTGCTTTCTTTATTGGGTTAAATGCACAATGCAATCAAGAGCAGCACAGGCTTGATGTATGAGAAGAGTTAGAAAGTCTTGACATGAACCTCATGTCTGCGTTAAGGGGAATGGGTTTATGAGACATGGGGTGTATTTGTGTTATCTGTAGGGGAGCTGATACCTCCTCACACAAACAGAAATCTTAAGCATTAATAGCACAGGCAAAATTAATGAGCTTTAATTATTGAGCTTTAATTAATGGAGCTTTAATTATTGAGCTGATACACTGTGTGCCTATTTTCTTTGTTGGGTCAGACTGTGGTTTTCTGGGCAATACTCCAGTATTACATCTAAATTTAAAAAGTGTTTTAATTAAGCTGTTTGTGCAAACTTTTTTTGTTATTATCTTTTATAGGGGAGAAACCCATCTTTTGGTGGTACTTTAGAATTGTGATTGATCTGTATGCTGACACACTTCTTGGGCGTTTTTACCAGGATTTGTTTTTTCTCTCGCATCCAAATAACTATGTTGTCAAAACATCTACCTTTACTTCCCCCTTAATCATGGAGTATTATTTTCTACTGCATTGCTCCATTCCAAGGGTAACTTTCTCTTAAAGATAACAGGGAAAGTCACTTCCAGTCTTTTTCCCAAAAGCCATTTTTCTTTCCTTGAATAATTTCTTTCTGGTGTAAGTGCTGTGGTCTTCTGTCAACATCACACAAGTATTATTGTTTCATCAGTAGCAATAATAGTTATTGTTCCTTGTTATCTATTTGGTGCATAGTGAGATGAAGATGAGAGGGGGAGCACTATGTAGCACAAAGTAAGCATTAAATCAGAGAGAATTTTGGGCCACCTTACTTATTAATCAGATGGTACTTGATGGCATTGGCACTGCCTTTCCTATGCTGACCCATTTGAGACATTCATTGTTTGGCCTTTGTTAGTACCTTAAATCACAGCCCAATGTAACCTAATTCCTGACTTTAGGGAATGAGCACTGTCTGTACTCCTGAGGAGAATAACTCGTATAATACTATAAAAGCTTGTAAAGCTTGGAAGATTATTGAAAATGGGGGTAACTTTTTTTTTATGTGTTCCTAATTTTGTTAACAGATAAAATAAAAATTTTCTGCTTTCTCTAGTTCTGGAGCTAACAGGAATTTTACTTCTGATTCTGCTTGCAAGAGTTAAAAGTCTTCTAACATGTTTTCCTGAAACGCAGGACTATTTGTGCATGCATGTAGCTACGTAACAAGCTCTAATTAAGAGGATTTTCAGTCTTCTTCCTGAGCTGAATTGCTCTGAAACATTTCCAATGTTTAACCAGCTGATTGCTAATGTAGAGGATTATTTTTTGTATTTTTAAAAAAGTTGTTTATGTGATGATCTATTAGTGATTTGTTTACCTTAACTAAGTTGCTTAAGTCTTATGGCATTGGTGACTACTATATGATAACTATCCCTTACAGTTATCTTAAAAGGAGATAATTACTCAGTGTTAAACTAATGGTGCAAATGTGAAGCTCTCTAAGAGAATGAACTAGAAACTGGAGGGTTACCAGTCTGAAACTATAGTCAGCATCTTTGGATGGTTGTATTTTATATCTGGTTTCATGTGAACAGCAGAGCTGAGGATGTAATTATATTGTCTCTTGGTTTGTTACTCTCTACCATACATAGGAAATAAAATACTGGGGCAGAGAATGGGAGGAAGTAGTCTGAGCGCTTGTTACAGACACAAAAGGCAGGCTGTAGCTTTCTTAGTGAATCGGCTGCTCCAGCAAAGGAGATGGAGAAACTCCCCAAGAGCACTAGGCTGGTGATCACAGCACCCATCTTGAGAGAGACTGCTGGTTTCAAACTGAAATTTCAAATTAGGCAGCTGATGAGGTATTTAAGTGTGAGTCTTCTCAAGCAGAATGAGTACTCCAGCCATTGTTTTGAGACTTGCAGATGTTTCCATTTAGATATAAGTTCCTAAATATTTTAAATGCTTCTTCAGTGTTTCCATTCCTTAAATAGAGTGGAAATTGAATCTAGCCAGGGAAACTTGATTTTATCTTATATGGTAATATATGTTAGGCCACTTAGCACCTGGCTAAAAGATGACTCTTATGAAGACAGAAGGGCTGGTATAATACTGCCCCTATTTTTAATTTAGCTGTTTATTTTATCTCTCTAAAATTCACTGTAAAGTTTCATCCACTTGGATAGAAGTGATATTGAGATGAATTTTGCACATAAAATAACTACAAGCAGGTTGTGATACCACCAGAGTGACTTGATTTTTTATTTGACTTAATTCTATATTAATAACTGGAGTTTGTTCCTCTTTGTTATTGTTGGCAGCAGATATGTGATTAGCTGATGCCATCATTTCAAGCTGGATGAGCTGCTGTAATTACATAAGTCACAATCTATCACTTGTATTTGTTGACTGGAGGAAAACAGCTTTCTACTTAGGAGAAAAAGTGTAGGTTGTGGGATGGGGAGAAGGATTCTACTCTTGAGGAGCAACAGAAAATCCAGAGGATCAGGAACCATGGTGACTTAAGCATTATATCAAATGTCAGTTCCTGGCACAATAGCTTATTTTTACATCTGTTTTGAGTTCATATGCAAAATGAAATCTTCTTTTGCAAATTGTTTAGATTTCAGTGGTTGCTGCCTGCCCCAGTGGAAGCTGTTGCCCTTTTTGCTTAGGCAATTGTGCAAACTAACAGCATCTGCCTTGTTTACCTGAAGTAGGGCCCATCATCCCTTATGTGCTTTATTATCTCCAGAACTGTGGTGGTTTAAATGTTGAGCACTGTTATTTATAACTTGAATTATCATTTTCCTTTGTAATAGTTTTCCTTCTGGGAAGGAAAGTGGACATAAAAGAAGTGTGATCAAATTCAAGGCAGTTGTTTGCTACTCAGACTCCTTCTTTAGATGTATGAATCATAGAATCAGAGTTGGAAGAAAACTTCAGAGGTCATCTACTTCAACCCTCCTGCAGTGAGCAGGGACATCCTGCTCATCTAGATCAGGTTACTCAGAGCCTCATCAAGCCTGGTCTTAAATGTCTCCAGCAATGGGGCCTCTGCCATCTCTCTGAGCAACCTGTTCCAGTGCCTCACCATCCTCATGGTGAAGAACTTCTTCCTCGTGTCTAATCTAAACCTACCCTGCTCTCACTTAAACCCCTTGCCTCTGGTCCTATCGCTACATGCCCTTGCAAGCAGTCCCTTCCCAGCTTCCCTGTAGGTCCCCTTCAGGTACTGATGTGCCACTATGAGGCCTCCCCAGGCTAAACAGCCTAAACTTTCTCACCCTGTCCTCATAAGAGAATGCTTCAGTCCCCTGATCATCCTTGAGTCTCTCCTCTAGACCCTCTTCTACAAGTCTTTCTTGTGCTGAGAGCACCAGAGCTGGACCAGTATTCCAGGTGGGGTCTCATGAGAGTAGAGCAAAAGGGGCAGAATCACCTCTCTTGATTTTGCTGGCCATGGCTCTTATGGGCTGTGACATCACACTGCTGAGTCATATTCAGCTTTTTCTTTATTCAATCCACCAGTATCCCCAAGTTCTTCTTCACAGAGTTGCTATCACATCTCCTCCCAGTCTGTATTGGTAATGAGGATTGGCCCAGCCCAAGTGCAGCACCCTACGCTTGTCCTTCTTGAACTTCATGAAGTTTCTACAGGCCCATCTTTCTAGCCTGTCCAGACCCTTCTGGATGACATCCAACTTGTCAAAAATGTGAAATACAGCATAAAATGAATTACCAGAAGTTATGGGCAGTGACAAATATCAACTTGTTGAATTAGTTTGATAAGGTGAGAGATCCTGGTATCAGGAGGGAAAAATGTGTTCTGATAACTTTTTCATGCCAGTAGATACCTAGCTCTTTGTGGAGGGAGACATCACCTCTGCACCTTTGTGCTTACAGGATTATAATAATCTGTAAGCAGAAATCTTTAAGGTTCTTTCTGGTACATCTGTGAGCTGTTTTAAATTTTAGGTTACAAAACATCACTTTCTCCCTTATTCTGTGTTCTCTCACTGAATGTGATTTGTGTTCTATTAGATGGCTGTGGATGCTCAGCTCCTGAATTTTGCTGTCAACCTTCATGAGCTGAGCAAAGCTTAACAGAGTGAATCATAAAATGGATTGGATTGGAAGGGACTTCTGAAGTCCAACTCAACTGCTTTAGGCAGGGACGCCTCCCACTAGACCAGGCTGTTAAAAGCCGTGTCCAGACTGGCCTTGAACACCTCTGTAGGTGGGGCAGCCTCTATGGGAAATGTTCTGCATGGATCCCACACTATCCAATGCATCCTTATTAATCTCCATTTTCCCCTCTGCTTTTGCATCCTTTGATACAATTTACAGATATCTTTCCCCTAATCTGTGTAATGCCACTGTAAAATATCTATTGACCACGAGGTCTCTCTGAAACGTTCTGCATTTTTAATCCCAAAATTTCTGTGATAATTTATGACCCAAAATAAGCAGATAAAGGAATAAGTGTTTTGCCAGCACATGGGCTTTGTTGCACCTGATTTATCCCATCCTTCTGAGAGTTTATCTGCACTTGGCTTTGCAAAGCAAATAAGCCCTGGCTGCCCAAGAAAATGGATATCTGCAGTATCCTAAATCCTTATATTCTCTGATAGAGCTGTTGGAGCTGAGCTTGTTTGGATGCAGAAAGATTAACATCTATGGAAACAGCAGGTGTTTCTCACTGGCTGAGGAATAACTATTAGAAACAAGGGAGTCAATTGGCATCTAAGAGCTAAGGTCAAAAAGAGAATTGAATCCTCTGCACTTAATTCTACTTGCGGCTTCATTTGCATCTGTACAATGAGCAATATAATCAGCTTGTTACTGGGGCATTGTCTGTTGTTTTTTTCAGGTTTTTTGTTTTTTTTTTTTTTGAAAGGCTAAAGCCATATTATCTCTGAATGTCTCTTCAGTGATAGAGATGTTCACTCAGTTGAAATGAATGACTCTCCATGGTGTCTGAGCAATATAATTTTTATTTCATCTCCAATACCCATCCCTGGTTTTCTGTTCTGGAAAGAGAAAGTTCTGGTTCTTCACTTTACTCGTTTGCCTATTAAAAGCTAGATGCTCACCATGAGAAATACAAAAGCTTCCTATAGCTCATCACAAAATTGTTTTTCCTTATGGTCTGTATCGTGGGGAGTCCAGTGTTACAGAGCAATGTTTATTCCAACTTTTGTTGTATTTCCAGTGCTTTGGAAGCAAGTACTTCTATGCATATTTTCCTGGTTTTAGATCACTTGTTATTACAAACGAGTACTCCAAAGCTTAAACTTAGTTCTCTGGAGGCTGCTTGAAGTGGTGAAGTGAGATAAGAAAGCAGGTAAGATATTCATAAGAACCCCAAAATGCTATAACAGAGGAGGCTATGATTTCCTCACATGAAACTTCATGTTCTCCTTAAACCTGTTTTCTGATGGATTTAGCTAAGGTAAAATTATTAAATCATAGACATAAGCCTTTAGATTTCAAGGATAGTCTGGAAATGCTGAGTGGCAGAGGTTTGTTGAAATACTGCCACCTTCTTATTTGTGCTCTGATACACACAGAGAAGGGGATGCTGGCACATAATTTTTATCTGGTCAGTCCAAAGGATTCTGTTGAGTGGAATGTGAGAAAAAGAATAAAAAGGAATTTTTTTCCTTAATTCAGTCCTGATGAAGGTACAGGAAGAATGATGTATAAACCATCTAAGAATGGAAAATTTATTAATTTTACTTTTTATGCTCTTAAAAGTTAAAAAAAAAGCAAAGAACTTTTAATGGAAAATTTAAATATGTATCTACCATGAAAATTTTGAAAGACGATTTACAACCTGAATTTCAGAATGAAATAGGCTAGCACTCAAAGACTACCATGGACTTCAAACCACACAGAAGGATAATGCTACTTCTGTAAATGTTATTTGGAGAAAAATAACCCCTTCACTTGCTCTTCGTTTTGTGCAGTACTTTGTCAATGTGATTTAAAGCTTATTCAATGCAAGAGGAAGGGCTATCAATCCTTTGCTGTCTTTTTCAATTTTCAGTTACTTTGAAAATGTGGTTCACCAAAACATGGTTCTCTGATGTTATCCAACCTAAATACCCAAGAGAATATATTCCTTGGTTTCTAGCTATCACTGCTGTGTATGAAAGGCTTGTCTGTAGAGTCAACCACAATTTAGCACTGCACAAAGAGCCACGAAGACTGAAGTGGATTAAACTCTGGAGCCCTCAGCAGGGACATGGAGCTCTTGGGGGGGGTCCAGGAAAAGGCCACCAGAATGATCAGGGGGTTGGAGCACCTCTGTTATAAGGACAGCCTGAGACAGTTGGGGCTGTTCATCCTGGAGAAGAGAAGGCTCTGGAGGGACCTCATATCAGCCTACCAGTACTTGCAGGGAGTCTACAGGAAAGCAGGGCCAGAATGATCAGGGGGTTGGAGCACCTCTGTTATAAGGACATCCTGAGACAGCTGGGGCTGTTCATCCTGGAGAAGAGAAGGCTCTGGAGGGACCTCATATCAGCCTACCAGTACTTGCAGGGAGTCTACAGGAAAGCAGGGGAGGGACTGTTTGCAAGAGCACATAGTCACAGGACAAGGGGCAGTGGTTTTAAATGAAAGCAAGGTAGGTTTAGACTAGACATGAGGAATAAGTTCTTCACCATGAGGGTGGTGAAGCACTGGAACAGGTTGCCTAGAGAGGTGGTAGAGGCCCCATCCCTGGAGATATTCAAGTCCATGCTTGATGAGACTCTGAGCAACCTGATTTAGTACAAGACGTCCTTGCTCACTGCAAGGGGGGTTGGACCAGATTACCTTTTCAGGTCACTTCCAACTCAACGCATTCTATGATTCTATTACAGGATCACAGAATATCAGGGATTGGAAAGAACCTTGAGAAATTGTCTATTCCAATCACTCTGCCAGAGCAGGAACACCTACATCAGCTCATACAAGAACCCATCCAGGTGGGTTTTGAATGTCTCCTGAGAATTAGACTCTACAGCCTCTCTGGGCATCCTGTGCCAGTGTTCTGTCACCCTCACTATGAAAAGGTTTTTTCTTAAATTTCTGTAAAACCTCTCATGCTCCAGCTTGCACCCATTGCATTGCCCCTTGTCCTATCATTGAATGTCACTGAGAAGAGCCTGGCTCAATCCTAGCACTCATACTTTACATGTTTATAAACACCATCAAGATCACTCTTCAATCTCCTCTTCTCCAAGCTGTAGAGACCTACCTCCCTCAGCCTTTCCTTGTAGGGACGATGCTCCAATCCCTCCATCATCTTTGTGGCTCTGCACTGGGCTCTCTCAAGCAGTTCCCTGTCCTTCTTGAACTGAGGGTCCCAGAACTAGACACAATATTCTAGATGTGGTCTCACCAGGGCACAGTGGAGGGGGAGGAGAATCTCTCTTGACCTACTGACCACATCCCTTCTAATACACTGCAGGGTGCATTGGCCTACATGGCCTCAAGGGCACATGGTCACCCTGCTGACCACCAGGATCCCCCAGGTCCTTTTCCTCTACACTGCTCTATGATAGGTCAGTCCCCAGCTTACACTGGTACATGAGATTATTCTTGTCCAGATGCAAGACTCTACACTGGCCCTTTTTTTTTTTTATTCATTCTATTTGCCTCTGCCCAACTCTCCAGCCTGTCTTGGTCTTGCTGGATTGGCACCACAGCCATGAAACTCAATAAGTTTTTTTTGTTAATATAGAACTACATAAACTTAAATGAGGTGTCAATGTAAAGGCTGTAATAATGAAGGAAAAATACAGGAAAAATCCAAGGGCACAGAAAACAATGCTCCAAAAGAGAAAAAATGCTATTTATTAGAAGGCTGGTGTTTTGTTGTGGCAGAAACGCGGCCTGAGCTCTTTCTGTGCAAGCACAGAAAGCAGTGGCCAGCAGTCTGGCAGTGCTTGAGTATATAAGCCATGGCCAGAGGTGAGCTTTTTTGTAATGATGCAGGCCTTGACATAAATGACTGAGCTGGTGACTGAAGGTGCCAAAAACATTTGAGAGCACATTCCCCCCTGCTTTGAACAACAGCTCTCAGAGTGGAATAGCAGGGTGTAGATTAGGAAGAATCTCCTGCCTGTCCACAAGATGCAGCTGTTGCAGTGATGTGTGCACAGGTGCATACCCTGCATGAGTTCTCTGGGTATCATTTTATGACTCAACAATTAATCTTGTTATTTTTTGGCTTCTGTACCTGCCCTTGTCAGACCTGGAAGATGTGCTTGTCACCTGTTTCTTTAGAGGGAGGCTGTGGCAAAGGAGTGATGAATGGCAGTGAAGAAACATTTTTTCTCAATTGAGGCAAAGTAGATTTAGGCTGCTAGGGGAGGTGGTTGAGGCACCGTCCCTGGAGGTGTTTAAGAAACAGGCAGGCACAGAGGTTAAAGTTGTGGTTTAGTGATGATTCTTGTCAGAGTTGGTGGTTGGACTCAATGATTTGAAAGGTCCTTTCCAACCCAGGCAGTTCTGTGATTCTCAAGGCTGGGCAGCAGCACAAGAATTGCTTGTGTGCTGTCTGTGCCTTCTTGTTGCTCTGCATCATTGCCTCTGTGAGGATAAAAGAAGGTTCCCTCAGAGAGGGCAGAGATATTGGCTTTTCTGTCTTTGGAGGCTGAGCTTCAGGGTCCCCCAGAATGCAGTGAGCAAGCAGAACCAGCAAGGAACTGGTGTCACAGGTGGAACAAGAGTCTGAACTCATGTTTTTTCAAATTTACAGGGGCATATTTTCTCAGTTTCTTGCCTTACGTGGACTCTAAATTGTGTGGAAATGAGAGTGAGAAGTGTATCACTTCTTTCATGAGGTCAGACTAGAAGAAACGTCCATGACACAGACTAATAGTACTTCAAAGGAGAGATTTAACAAATGCCTGCTGGACTGCTCCTCATATATGCAAGAGAGGAGAATTAGGCTTGTGGGCTCTTCACAGGATGAAAAGTATATTTGTGATGGAGCAGCTGTCAATTATTTTAAAGATGAAAAGAAGGCTTATTAATAAAACTGAAATGTAAAAAAACCCAAACAACTCTGTTAAGTGCATGGTTGGTAATTATTTTTCATGTAAAATATGGTAACAACTGGATCACAATTCTTCTGCTTGGTAAGTCTAAGGCATCTTCAGGACTTTTTTGTGGGCAACAGCAGCAAAACAATATGTATCATGAGTGGAACCTAAAATGATAGCAATTTATTTGACCAATGTAGTTTTGAGCTGTTTAGAATAATTTAAAAATCCTGTCCCTATTGCTTTTACCAGCTGATAAGCATTATGTTAAATGTACCTGGACAATACTGCAGGGAATATGAACCATTAGATTTGGACAATAGCTTTATAAACATGCATTGTGCATAGAGTGTCCTCAGGGCTGCAATCTACAGTGAGCTTGTGAAACCAAATCAGTGAATATGCAACCATATCAAAGGAAGCTTTTTTCCAGCTGCCTGTTCATCCTGGATTTGTTTTTAAATAGAGAAAGAAATAATGATATTGAGAGACCTTCTTTAAGCCTGTTTTTTAATCAAGTGGAGCGAATATTGTGAAGCTAGCTCTTGTGGTTTCCTGTCACTGGGATGCCTGGCACTAAACAAAGCTGGAGTTAATAAGATGCATTGTGTGGGAAATCATCTGGTGGCATTGCTGGATTGTACCTCTCCCTGGAATGGTTGCTTCTGTCACATAAAAATGTGTAAGTATGCAGTTTGCAGGAAGAATACTGGTTATAAATATTTCATTGGATTAGGGTGCTCTGTTCTTAGCCCTGCCCTGAGGGAAAAGCTGGTCTGTCAGGAAGGCACAAGCTGATCTGACCAAATTTCCAGCAAATGTGTGGATAAAATCAATCCCTTTGCAGAAGGCCCAATGCCAATGTCTGCGGTATTGACAGCCATAGGGGAAGGAGTACAGCAATAAACTAGTTTGGCAGAAATCCTTTACTTTCCTGGCAGGATTTAAGAGTGGGATATTTACCTCCCTGCTAGATAACAGGCTGAACGCTTGAGTCTATTGGAAAGCTAAATCAATAAATATTTGTAACTTACTGCTGAAGCACTGAATAGCTCTGTGGATATTTTGAGCCTGTTCTTTGGGCAAATAGCTGGGAAGGTGCCTGTGATGTGGATAACTTGGGACATTATTTATCAAGTGTCTCCTGGCAGTAGGACTTGGAAAAATATGTTGTGAGTGTTGTCATTTGGAGCTTTCTGGGAAACAAAGCTTTTTGACAGTGAAGTTTGGTCTGTTGTGGGACCGGTCCACTTGCACAAGTTATAGAGTAATAACTAAAATGTGAATTTTATGGCTTCCTCCGTGGCTCATTTTATTCCCATCCTGGTATTTCTGTATCAAAGCAGCCTTTCTGGTGTGTTAGCACCTAGCTGGTGTAGCAGTACTAGGAGGAAGAGCATGGGCCTGTGAGGAAGGCTGCATTCCCTAATACCTGTTTGTCAGAGAAAGAGCAGGCAATCCCAGAAAAGCAGGGAGAAGGGGACAGGCAGGGTAACCTTCATAATGCCCTGAAGGGCTTTAGCAGCATCAACTAAATTGCAGGGACTTTTGGAGTGGGTTTATTTCTGTGTGCACAAAAATCAATCTTTAATAATCTTCAGGTTCAGTTTCTTTCACATGGATTTGTCCAGCACCCTTTTGAACCCAGCTCTTTGTAGCTACAACATACCATGACAGAGTCCTCAGAATAACCACCTCTTAGATGAAGAAATTATCAGTCTTTCTTTTCTTTTTTAATGCATTGTATGTTCAGACTTTTAGCTTCCCTCCTGGAGCCATCTTTGTCGATATTACTGTATCTTGGGCAGACAGTGACAGGAAGCCTCCATACAACCCCATGATGTGTGTTATGGCAACAAAATTATTCTTGTGGGCAAATAACACTATAGGCATTCAAACTGCTTTTTAGACAACTGTTTTTGCTGTTTACCTATGACTTGTTAACGTGTAGTTGGAAAGCAATTGCACACTTGCTCTTGCTGGCCTTTGGTGAGAATAAAAGCACAAACTCAAATAATTTATTTTCTTTCTTTCTAGCTGTGGCAGCTGCTTCCTGGAATAAATGAAAACATTGATAACTGCAATGGTCTTTTGAGTCAATCCTAGTGAAGAGCTCTGAATGCAGTCTTTTTAAATAAATATGTTCATTGCAGTAATTCACTGACAGCAGGATTTCAAATCTATCCTCAGTAAAGACAGAATTTCATGTATTGAAGTCAAGGAAATCTGCTTTTGAACTGTCTCTCCTCTTAGGGAGCATCCATCCAAGGATTCTCAGTCTCATTTTCCTCAAATGGAGCACCATTGCTCCTGAATTTTTCAAAATATACTTTTGAAAGAGAATTGAGATGAATGATTTTATGTATAATTTCCTGTATGATTGCCAATATTTTGTTAGCTTTTTTTCCTGATGCTCACTTCTAGCTGAAAGTGTCAACAAGCATAAACAGTATCAGTAAGGCTAGCTGCTACAAAGGTGAAAGACAGTCCTGATAACATTAACCTCCCTCCCAAGTAATATTTTGAAGGGGTTTGTTTTATTGATTTTTAAAATGTTTAACCTGAGTGCCACTGTTTGTGACAGAATGTTTAAATAATGCAACAGCAGAAAAAGATAAACAACATCCATAAAACCAGCAGTTGCCCAGCTGGAGTGATTAAATGACTATTATGTCACTAAACCTGGGAAAAAGAAGCAACACACCTCACTTAAGCTCAAAAGCTGAGACAAACAGGAGGGCCTTCGCATCCTTTCAGTGGATTGTTTCAGGCGAAGGGGAAAAAAGCTCCAGGCTAATAACATTTTTATAGACCATTCTGTTCATAGCACTGCTTTTCTAATTGAAAAGGACTCAGTTCAGACACTGCCGGTGATAGATCAGAAGCTGAAAAGGAATTTGTATCCTCTGAGTCTCTCCAAGACTTTGAGCTGTCTATGCTAGTGACAACAAAGGTGCAGAAGCAGCTTTGGTCATGTCAACATGTGGCTACTGCTGGCATGCTCAAGCCCTACTTGACTTTGAACTGATCAGGAGATGAGGAGACAAAGAAATAAACATTTACTGACTTTACAGGAAAAAAGAAAAGAAAAAAATTTTCTACCTTAAAAAAAATCATGCAAACATGGTTGTTGTTTTGTTGTATGTTTTTTCTTTGCTCCAAAGATGAAATTGATGGCTTTTAGTTGGGAGATTTGCCTCCAGTGGACATGAACAATTGCTTGTATTGCCAAAAGTCTCTCAGACAAGTGTTTGTGAAGGGGAGGGGAAACAAAATAGAAAAAAACCACTTAATTGTATGAGTATTCTTCTACAACATTCCGTACTGCAGTAGTCACCTGTTGGCTCTATAGAAGGATAACAATGAACTGAAAATTAAATACAAACAGGAAAAGAACATACCCATGTACAGTGAACATGTATATGGCAGTTGGATGTAAAAAAAAATTAATTCTGTAAGGAAGGAAATCCCCTCTGCCTAGGTCTTTCTAGGAGGAATGATCCATTAGATAAGGTAATATGTGTATAAAATCACAGTATACTGCAGAGAGGAAGAAGAGAGCCCTGACAGGCCCCTGGCACAAGACTGAAGGCTCAGGTTCTGATGCTGTGGAGGCAACTCTAGGTCAAGGTTTGTTGTCACAAATGCACTAGAGAGGTGTATGTGAAGGCCTCTACACAATGAACAATGTCTTTATTACCTAAGTGAGGATGTCTAGTGAGACTGTCCTAGAGACCTTCAGTCATGTTAGTCAGCAT
Source organism: Turnix velox (assembly GCA_013400935.1). NCBI lineage: Eukaryota > Metazoa > Chordata > Aves > Charadriiformes > Turnicidae > Turnix > Turnix velox. Next base: position 797,906 of record VZTY01019036.1, read on the forward strand.
GGACAGGTAGGGTTCCCTGCGGCATCTCAGGTAGCACCAGATGCTGATGTTCAGGCAGCTGAATCAGGCCATGAATCAGTGCATGGGAGATGCTTTGAGGATTTAATGTGGTGGAATAGGATATAATCTAATGAAACATCCCATTGATACAGTGGAAGGATTCCTGCTGATTCACTGTGAGTTTTGAACCAAGCTGATTATAAAATCCTGGTCTGGAGCTGGGAGCTATCAGAAGTGCGTGACATTTGTCTGCATGAGAAGACTTGCTGGTTTCAGGTTATTCTAGACTTGGAAGGAACCTACAGCTATGGGGTTTTTTTTCTGTTACAGTCTTTTAGTGTTTTTTTCATCTATGCAAACAGTTTTGTGAACTTAGAGTATGATCCTCTGCATTAAAATGTATTTGCTGTTGAAATATTAAATCAAACAGTGGCTTGAATATATTTAAAGGTCATAGTCACTGAAGCAAAACACACCTTTTTGAACCGTATTTTTTTTTTTTTTGAGTTTTTAAAACATGGGATCCATAGTAGTATATAGACAATACTGCAACTAAAATGTTTAGAGTTAAATCTAATTTTGTTTTACAGGATTAAGAAGAAAATATTATAAAAATGTTAATGGTAATTTTATTTTTTTATAAAAAGACCAAGGCTATTAGTAATTCACCTTTGTAGTATTTTCTCTGTCACTGTGAGGCTCCAGGAGCCTACCTGAGGCAAACTCATCAATGGTGTATATGGAAGGTCAAGTCTGGAGATATGCTTCTGCAACTAGAAATGAACAGTGCAGCATCTTTCTGTGGGATTGCAGTTCTGCAAAGTTCTAAAGAAATGCTGCAGCAATAAATTTCATTAAACATACATCAGATAAACAATCAATCATATTTTGCAAACATAAGCTATTCTCTTATTTTTGGAATGATTCTATTTTTAGTTATACCTGATTATCTGGCTTCAGCTAATAAGTCAATACCATCCTAGTTTGTTTCTTCTGGCTGTCAACTATATGTTGATATGTTTATAATAATTACAATAGTCATAGAATCATAGTATAGTTAGAGTTTGAAGAGATCTTAAGGAGAATCTAAATGCACATCTATTTATAAAACGGTAAACCAGTAAAATTGCATGGAACTTGACAGTGGTGCTTCTGGGTGTACTATGTTCTTGCTGTACACTGAAGAGAAAGAATTGCACACTCAAATGGGAAAACAGATTCAGTAACAACATCAGAAATGCAATTGATCCTAAGTGTGACTACTCCAAGTGGCAGGTACAAAGCCCAAGGGAAGATCAGGGAATTTAAAAGCTTTTGCTTGGGGACAAGAGTTTCTAACTCAGTATGGAATCCAGATCCTATCTGGAGTTCAATTGTCCTTAGAATTTTGGCTCATAGGTCACAGTCACATGAGAAACCAGTGCATATGTGTGATTATTTGTTTTTCTATTTAATGACTACTAACTCCCAGCTCATTAATTTTAAGACTCATTCATCCTATGTGTGTTAGATCATGTAGATTTTTTTTTCTTTTTTGTCCTTTCCCTGATTTGCTAATGTAAAACAGCACCTCATGAACCTTCATCAGACTGCTTGTAATTCATTACTTGAGTCTGAATCCCTCAAGTAATTTAGTAATTTCATAGAATGTATTGAGTTGTAATGAGTTGTAAGGGACCTTTACAGGTCATCTAGTCCAAACTCCGTGCAGTGAGCAGGGATGTCTTTAACTAGATCAGGTTGCTCACAGCCTCATTGAATTTAGCCTTGAATGTCTCCAGGGATAGATCCCCACCACTTCTCTGGGCAACCTGTTCCAGCATGTCACCACTTTTGAAGTATAGAATTTCTTCATAATTTGCCTCCTATTATTTTATCATGGTTATTTATATTTGAAGCAGACACAATACGAAAGGGCATGTGCTTTAGTCACACCTAGAAGGATCTCATTCTCTGTGTTAGCCCCTGAATGCACTATAACCATCTACCCATATGTCTTTTTGTGAAGTAACATTACTTATTTTGTCTATGAGGAAGTAATGAATATCTTTATCTCTGAATCAAAGTCATAAAAAAGCCCACCCCAAAATCACATCAAGGCTTTGTGTTGCCATAAGTGATTGAGTTATAACTCATTAATTTGACAGACTATCATCTAGCCAGTGTAATTAGAAGTTCTGCAGTGTAAGCATCTGATAAAAGCTGAGCATCACTATGCATAAAGCTGTACACACATGGTGTTTCATTAATTCAGGGAAAATGGTACATAAGTCATCTGTGAAGATGCTGGTGGAGGCAGTCAGGAGGAAAACCACCATTTGTTCCTGCAGCTGTGAGGTCTTTCATTCATCAGTGTTTTTGGTCTCTGAAAACACAGAGATGATGCTTTCAATTCCAAGTGCCTCCTCGACTCTCAGAAGCACAATCTGTTGCTATAGATGATGTAGAGATGTATAAAGAATGATGTGGTTTGTGTGTTTTAGACATGATTGTGAATAGTAGGAAGGGTTAACAGAAATTAACTGCATCTGTTTTTCTTTAAATAGACAGCTGAAACATTGGAAAGGTTTTCACAAAATACTTGTAAGCTTCAAATGAGTTTTTTTTCCCTAAAATTTAATTGAAATTTTAATGTCTTAAAATCATTTTACTGAAAGGAGAATACTGTACAGTCTACTTAGAAACAAAAATAATTTGCTAAAATTCATTAGCTTCATGGAGTGCTACAATTTGGGCTACATCAAATTACAGTGATTGTCACTTCCGTGATGTAAGCACCCAGAAGCACCTGAGCCTTTGTGTTTTGATTTTTTCTTTGCATTTTTATTCATCTTTTACACTGGATCGGACCCTCTAGCTCCTATGACTGTTTTTTGCAGTTCAACCCCCGCAAAATGTGATTATACAACGATTTAAAGTTGCATGAAGTCAAAATGAGTGCCCAAACAGATGCTATTCTACATCAAAACTTAGGAGTGGAGGTCTAGAGTCCCCTTGTTGCTGACACCCGTTGTGTTTAATGGTGCAGCAAAACTGAATTATATGAAAAAAATTAATTCTTTCCTCCCTCCCTTGGGTTCTGTGCAGTTTGTGCTATCTCTGTCTGCTGGCAGTGAAAGGGGGAGATCATTAATAAACAGACATTGTTCGTGCATGACTATGGATCAGCAGCATTCCTTGGGGTACTGCAAAGGAATTGAAACAATCAGGGCCTTGAGTCTTCATGTGCCCAGCCACCTAGCATCATCCCTGAGTAATAAACAGACATTTTAAACCCATTCACTGTAAAAACATATGGGGTAAGATGTAATGCAGAAGGCAAGATATTTCAGTTACTCTTAGCCTATAGGGAATTTCTGAAAGCACATGACTTTATTCTAAGGCAAGGGACCAGCTCGGCTTTTACCATGTACATGTATTTGTCAAATGAGGAAGACATCTCTTGCAATTTTCTTTTCTCACTAGGTTTTGCTGAGCCAAATCCACCCTGAGAGGCTGAATAGTGAAAACCACAGCTGCTGCAGCTCAAGCCAAATCAGTTCATTTAGGCAGGAGGCACAGGATGCTTCAGAAAACTAAGGACTCCTTGTGGTGTTTTATTCATGATGAAGAGCTAGCTTGGAGAGGAAGGGAAAGTAAACGGGCCACTGCTGGTGAGGAAATGTGGAATAATCTGATTGCAATATCATCAGCAGACAATTTAGAAGACTTCATGATGACTGTGGTTCCAACTTCCTTCTCAGAAGATACATCATGCCCTAAAGAGGAAGGGAGGCTCCCAGCTGGGTGGCCTGAGACACTGAGATAGTTGGAGATGTACCCTTGTCCTTCTTAACTCAGTACTGATCTATGCACAGGCTGTGGCACATCAGGGTCAGAGTGTTTTGTGTCTTCACACATGCTCCTCTCTGTGTTCCTGCACCCCAGCAGGCTGTTGAGATATCATCTTGGTTTGAGGGTAACAGCTTGGTCACTGACTTCTGCCCAGAGACCCTAGAGCATGGGTAGTGGGAAGTAGGGCTCATCCCCTCTCAGGAGACCTTGCTGCCCACCTATTTAACAACCCTTCCCCAAAGTCAAAGGTGTGACATGGAGGAGTCTTCACTGAAGATGCACCCAAACCCCACAGAGCACACCCCTCAATCTTCCACATGGAGGACTATAAATAGAATATATAGAATCATAGAATCATAGAATAGTTTGGGTTGGAAGGGACCTTAAAGATCATAGAGTTCCAACCCCCCTGCCATAGGCAGGGACACCTCCCACTAGACCAGGCTGCCCAGTGCCCTGTCCAGCCTAGTCTTGAACACCTCCAGAGAGGGGGCATCCACAACCTCCCTGGGCAACCTGTTCCAGTATTTCACCACCCTCACTGTAAAGAATTTCTTTCTTATGTCTAGTCTAAATCTATCCTCCTCTAATTTATATCCATTGTTTCTAGTCCTCCCATCCGATATTATGTTAAAAATTCCTTCCCCTGCCTTTCTGTAGGACCCCCTCAGGTACTGATAAGTTACTATGAGGTCCCCTCTGAGCCTTCTCTTCTCCAGGCTGAACAACCCCAACTCCTTCAGCCTGTCCTCATAGGGCAATTGCTCCAACCCTTTGATCATCTTCGTGGCCCTTCTCTGGACCCTCTCCAATAGCTCAATATCCTTCCTGTGTTGAGGGTTCCAGAACTGGACGCAATACTCCAGGTGGGGTCTCACCAGTGCCGAGTAGAGGGGTAAAATCACCTCTCTTGACCTGCTGGTCACACTCCTCTTGATGCAACCCAGGATTTGGTTGGCCTTCTTGGCTGCAAGTGCACACTGTTGGCTCATGTTGAGTTTGTCATCAACTGACACACCCAAGTCTTTCTCTACGGAGCTGCACTCAAGCCACTCTCCACCCAGCCTGTATCTGTGCTTGGGATTGCTTCTGCTGGTGTTTAAAAACATCTTAATGTTGTTGGAGCTGTGTCTGTTGTCAGATTTAACAAAACCCTTAGCAGAGGTAGGCAGTAAGATCAGGTATTCACGAGTTTTCCAGCAGCTTCTGTCAAAATAAACATTATCTTCTTAACAGAGAAAGCAGCAGTGCCTATGCATTGTGTAAGAACATGACTCTATTTTCCCTAGGTATTAAATGTGTAAGCTATTCATGCATCTAAATTTACTTCTGCAACATCTTAAGTATTAGAAATGTGAGTTCCCTTGTAAATCAGTGGTACTTGGGTTCTAAAGGTAACTGTAGAATTTAAAAATTATATTTAATGTTTTGAAGTGTGATTTATGGATAAACTATTAATTTTGGATTAAACAAGATTTCAGGCTAATTTTCAGATTGTTCAGAAATCTCCCCTATATCTACTAAGCCACATATTTAAGCTTATAATTAAATCCATGAGTATTTTACTATATCTACATAAATATGCATTTTTAATGTCCATCTAACTCAGACTGTGTTTTGTGTTATTAAGAAATAGTTTTGATCTGTTCTAACTATGTGTTATCAGAATTACTCCACACCCCACACACATAATTTCACATCACTACCTGCTTTTAATGCTGTGTGAAAAGCTTCTTTATGTTTAAGATGAAATACATTCTTGTTCTTCACAGGGAAGAGCCCTTCCCAGGAAAAAGATGAAGCCCATAATACAGAGCTTGCTTGAGATGGCCTTCTGTTTCTCCCAGCCCTAGGCAATGTGCTAATCACCAGAACCTTCTCAGCATCTTGATCTTTCTTATATGGGGAAGATGAGGTATCTTCTTCTGCAACCGGATATTCCAGTGGGGAACTACAAAAATCTTTCTTAATGGTGAACATTACTTAACTTGACATATTTCCTGGAGAAGTTTTGGAACAGAATTTCCAAGAAATGCACTGGAGAGTCTCCTGCTGGTGTTTGCAGATGCTGCTGTTAACACAACATTGCCTGCATGCACCACATCGCTTCTGAAGTGTTCAAACGTGCTGTGCTTGGGAGACCCCTCAGAGGATCTTTCCAGGGAATGGAGAAACAGTCAAAAGGCTACAGGAGCACAATTCATGTGGCAGCTCTCTGCTAACCTGCACAGACCACTGGTTTGCTCCTTGTTACCTGCAGAAATTACTCAGGGATCTATATGGAGCTTCTCCACACAGAACTGAGAAGCCTTATACTAGCTTTTACAGCTCTGATGCAATTTTTCCCCATACCTTCACCACATTAGTGAGTATTGCCAGAGTCCAAGAGGTATCTTATGAATGCGACTATAATAACAAGGACTGATGACTAGTGCTTAGACACTGCTTTTGCCTTGTGTTATTACTTCTGAACAGCTGCTACCATGATTTTTGAATCAACTCTACCTTGCTTGTGGAGCCTTGTCTGGTAGGAAAATTAATGTTCTTTTCCACTTAGAAAACGTGATCCTAGCATATACTTTCTGGGACTGCAAGACCATATACATGTATCCATTGGATTCATCCAGCCAGTGGATAAGGTGCTTTTCAGGCCAGAGGGGAATCTTTTCCCATTCTGCTTGATTTTAAGCAAGCAACTGATTTCAGATCTGCATCCTAGGGAAATGTGCCAACTACAAAACTCTTTATACTCTGCAATGACCCTCTCAATCTTTTCTTCTGCAACTGTCCTGCTCACTGCATGTGAACATAAATCTACCACTTCCAAGGTGAGAGCTTCAGTAAAGAGGCTTTTGAGAGGACAATTTCCATCCTGGATGTATTTCATGGCGATATGAAAATAGATGCAGTAATTTAGAAAAGGCAAGGTTCTATTTCATACAAATATGTCTGTCTTTAATCTCTTTAAAGATAAAATGAGAATATTACAACAATATCATCTCTGAATATTCCAGTAACAGCTCTTTATGTTCTGGGTTATTGCGAGCTGTAAAGAAATATGGCAAAGATAATATTTTAATGGAGGATAAAATGTAATTTAAAATGAAAATAAATAGCACTGCAGGTTTCTATTTTAAAGGAAACTAAATTAAATGGCTTTCTAGATCTTTATTTTGAAAAAGAACAGAAGAAATTACTAAATCTTTTTAAGACAGCTGAAACACACAGGATTTACCCACAGGGACACATTGAACACACGAGGTTCAGTGAGCACAGGGAATTATGTCTGTGATCATCTCTTATATGTGCATTAGTATATTGTGAGGAAATTTGAAATTAATTAATACTTCAATATTATTTTATCCAGCTTTTGTTAACATTTTCAGATAAATAGAAATACAATTAATTTTGCTGTTCTGCTGCAGGGTTAGATTAGCTAATTAAATGGTTGGAGATCTGCCCAGCTCTCTGAAGTCAACCAGACACTCTTGTTAGGGCCTGCTTCTCCCCTTTTTAACAGATGGTTCTGCTTGACACCTGGCTGTCATTTTTTAGCTGCCTATACAGAAAACTGGCTTATAAACATTTCCTTTTGACAGTGTGACAGTCAGTCTTAGGAAGGTTTCTCAAAAAATTGCTGGCACAGACTTTAAAATGAGTTTAGACTGATGGATAGATGATAGGTCAAAGTTGGAGGGGAGAAGAGTGGGTGAGGGGTGGCTTTAAAAAGTGACTGGCAATTGGGAACACCACTGCGATTCAGTCCTACTTTACTATACTAAAGAGAGTTCTATGGCATGTGTCCTAACGATTAATTTTTATGCTCTTTATGATAGAAAGGACCAAAGGTGCTAAAGAAAAGATCTTGAACAAATTGTGTTAGTGCTTCTATTGTGGTAGAAGTCGGGAACAAGAAACTCTAGCTACAGAGCCAGAAGATTTTGAAGCACTTACACCACTAAAATCTCCAGTATAATGAATTATTACAAGTCGATTTTCAAAATGCAGATAAATTAAATATTATGAGAGAGAATATAATAGAACTATGTTGTTAGAGAAGAGTCCTTGAGGAAATCTTAGCTTGGGTTTGAGATTACTGTGGTGCAGGACTTCAGTCCTCAAATAAATGAGGAAAAAGGAAACAAATGTGTTTAAAACTGTGACTAAACAGCCTGTTCAAGTAGGAAGAGATTATGTGATCTCAGCAAGTATCTTGCATCTTGACGAAAATGGTTAGGCCAGACCACTGAAATCAAGGAGTATTAACAGTGCCTTGTTGGAATTCAAAAAAAGAGAGAAAAAGGGGGAAAAACTAAAGATGGGCCCAGAGAAGAGCAAAAATAATTACATGTGCTTTTTGTAGTGACTGCCTTGTAAAAAGCCTGGAAATGGTACTACCTCAAAATAAGTGCCATAAGTCATACAAGATGTCTTTTTCACATAGCTTTTTTACCAAAGGGATTGATGACACCTATTCAGACCTGATTTTCAGTAAAGATGAAAAAATGACTGGATTGTGACATCACAAATGTCCTGGTTTGGGCCCAAA
>VZTY01019037.1:9610-28520 GCA_013400935.1 Turnix velox
AATTCTGTGCACACAGGAAGGCAAACCCCCCCTTCCCCCCCCCCCTTCCCAAACTGTGATGTGTGTTTTGAGTGTTGGATGAGAAATGTCTCAGCTTTGGGTGCTGCCATCTGCACCCAGTGAGCAGGTTTTCTGCTGGAGCTCACACCGAGCCCAGCTGTCCTGCTCTGCTTTGCTTCTCTCCTTCTGTTGTTTCTCTCAGCTTGTGCTGAGATGGGGCAAAAGTGTAAAGATGCTGCCAGCTGTGATATTCACAGCTCCACACAAGGATGGATGTGGCAGGGAGTGTGAGGTCAGAGTGGGGAAGGATGCTACCTGTGGGCTGGCTCTAGGGCTGGGGCTCCAGCTTGTGGAGCACAGCACCTCCCAGTCTGTCCATCACTTTACTGGTGTGTTCTGGGAGAGCTGGGGGACAGCTGACTACTCCTAGAACCTCTGCTTTGTGCAACCTCTGGCAGGAGAATTATTAAACACAACAAGGTGTAGGATGGGTCATGGTATGGCCCCTGCAGCTGGGCTGCAGGAAATGTGCTCTGTCCTCTTGGTTATCTTCCATAAATGTTGGGATGGGAGATCTGGAAAGCCCTTTCCAGACTAGTTTCCTTCATCACTTCAGTGAATTACAGAGAAGCTAAATATGTCTTTCTCTTTGTCATTTTATTGAAAATGCTCAGTGCAGTTGCAGGGTAAGAAGTGCACTAGATTTAACATCCATCTTCCTTCAGCTTTCAGGGGCATCCGAGCCCAGTGCCCATGAGGGGGACCTGCAAGTCTCTGATCACTTGGACCATCAGCTGATCTGGCCCATGGTGAGTCCCTGAAAACTCCTTGTTCCTTGGGTATGGGCTTTGTGTTCCTCTCCAAGCACAGGGCCAGTTAGTTCCAAGCCTGACTACCCAACTGCTGACCCTCTCAGCCACGACTTTAGGGCCAGTGATGTCATCCTGTGCTGAGCAGGTTCTCTCTGCATGTGAAGCAATATCCCTGCAAAAGTAGGTCACTTACAGCTGGGGCTCTACTTGGATAATTGCAAAAAGGCAAAATAATGAGCTTTGTTAAAATTATGCTTGAAGGAATCTGGCTCCTTTTTTTTTTTGAAGGGAGCCCATATGGCTGGGAGACCTTGCTCCTGAGGCTGCAGAGGGATCAAGTGTAGGAAGGTAGCTCTGAAATGAGGGGGGGGGAGGCCCATCAACATCTCAAGCTCCACAGGAAACTGCCATTGCCATCTGCCAGTGGGAGCAGGGGCAGCATGGCCAGCAAATGGCTGAGAATATCATTATTTATCAGGGTTGGTACAAGCCTGTGGGTTGGCAAGTGTTTGCTGTTTCAAATAATACCTTTTGTGGGGGCTGCTTGTAGCCATGTGTGTAACCATCCACACATTTGTGCAGAGCTGAGTGTGAGGAGCCCCAGAGACCCTGCCAGGGGGGGAGAATTGGCTTGGAGAGTCTGTAGCCATGGACAATTTGCTTTTAGGAAAAAAAAAAAGAAAGCTGCAGTAGTGTTAGGAANTCAAGCTCCACAGGAAACTGCCATTGCCATCTGCCAGCGGGAGCAGGGGCAGCATGGCCAGCAAATGGCTGAGAATATCATTATTTATCAGGGTTGGTACAAGCCTGTGGGTTGGCAAGTGTTTGCTGTTTCAAATAATACCTTTTGTGGGGGCTGCTTTTAGTCATGTGTGTAACCATCCACACATTTGTGCAGAGCTGAGTGTGAGGAGCCCCAGAGACCCTGCCAGGGGGGGAGAATTGGCTTGGAGAGTCTGTAGCCATGGACAATTTGCTTTTAGGAAAAAAAAAAAGAAAGCTGCAGTAGTGTTAGGAATGGGAGCAGCAGAGGATGGAGAGATGTTGCTTTGGAGGTGCTGGGTGTCACAGAATCATCTCTGTGTCCTTCTTGTGTGACATTGGAGTGAATTGTTGTCACAGGGAGTGTTTCTTTGGGGACAGTTATTGAAAGGTGCCTCTGCTACACTCTCCAAGTGGACCCTGATTCTCCATCTCATCACCCCAGCCTTCCCTGCCTTTGCCTCTGCAGCTTGGGAAAGTGAAACCCTAATTCAGTGCTGGTCAGGCTGCTAACAGAGCCATCTGTCTGCCCTACAGATATGACCTATTCTTGGAGGCAGGCCAGGCTTTTAGTGTAGCTTCTCCTGTGTCCTGTAAACCTTTCTGATTGTTCAAATATCTGCTGCTCCAAAAGGCTTGTAATGAGTGTTGGTGCCAAGCTGCCTTAGGGGTTTGATCTGATTTGTTAGGTTTTCTGGCAAAACCTGCACGTGCACAGTGGGTATTGATCGTTTTCTCTCCTCTCCTTTAGGACTTGGGTTTTCGGAGTCAGCTCTCTGAGCAGGTGCTGGATGTGGAGGTTCTGTGCCCTGTTCTGGACAGCCCCATGTGCAAAGTAAGTGGCTGAAAAAGATTTCTGTGTGTCTTGAGGCTTTATCTTTTTCACCAAGGTGGTTCCCTCAGCCCCAAGTTCCCATCAAGCCCTTTGAGCTCCTTTTCTCTCCCAGCATCCCCCCTCAGCAGCCTGTTGGCTGGAGGAGCAGGAGGCTTAGGCTGCAGCTGGGGCTCACTCATCCTTGTTCTGATTGTTTCTGGGCTCCACTGGAGAAGACCACAAGTGGCAAACTCCCCACCTGCCTGGCAAAGAGTAGCAGTCAGCTTGTAGGGTTGTGTCTGGAAAATACACCTGTCCTAATAATGAGCATGATCAGATGTGAAAGGCAAAGAAAATACAAGCCTGCTGTGTTCTCCCCTCTCCCTTTCACCCTGGTGTAGTTCCTGTGCATACAAATGTCTGGTTGGAGCAGCCACATTTTGAGTTCATTACATCCTTGTCTCGAGCAGAGGGGTGGGTTTGAAATGGTGCTCCTGCAGCTCAGCAGCTGCTCTTTTGTGTCACAGACAGAGGCTAGTCTGAAATGGCTCAGGGTTGTAGCAATGTGCTTACATCTGTGTAGTGAGCTAGCTGTGCTTTCAACGTGTTGGTGAAATAATTTTTCTTTTTTAAAAGACCACCTCAGCCAGCTGCATGAGTGTGCCACTGGATGTTTTTGGGTTAGCATGTTGTGGTAGTTTTGGAAGGGGAGGGAGGAGACACGTGAGCTGCTTCCAGCTCGACCCTGCAGCTTTGCTGGCACTGGAGAAGCTGCTTCTTTCACCCTTCACTTAGCAGATGTATGAAGTGCTGGCATCCTTCTCTGTTGGCTCTGCTTCCATGTTGGGGATGAGGGTGGTGAGGAGCTGGAAGCAGGCGTGTGAGCAGAGATGTGTGCCAGAGACCCTGCAGGCAGCTGCTCTCATTCCCTTCTTTATTATGTCCTGAGATGGCTGCAGCTTATCTTTTTTTGGGACCCCTGGGAAGGCTTCTTGGGCTCAGCAACATTGCTTTACACCTTCTTACTTTTTCTCCCACTTTTTCTCTTACTTTTTCTATTAGTCTGGGTTTTTTTTAATGTTACAATCAGCAGTGATGGAGCTCGCTTTGAGCCAGGGAGCTTTTGCTGAGCTTCTTTGTTGGAAATTAGTTATTTTTTACAGAAGGGAGATGCATGGGGGGGCTCTGACTGGGCTGGTGCAATTGCAAGGAATCTTTTTGCATTTATTGCAAGCAAAGGAGGAAAAAACCCAGCAATTCCAGGAAGAGGTGAAACAGGAGGAGAAGGAAGAGGAAGCTGAGGCACCTGATCAGCAAAAGGAAAAATCCCTCAGGTATTTTTTTTCTTCTTCATTCTCTCCTTCCTGTTTCTCCTTTTGAGCCTTTTTTTTGCTGTGATTCTTTTGGTGGAGGCCACCCCTGGGGAAATAGCAGAGCTTTGTGGCTTTGAGGTCTACCTCAGGGAAAGTTCTCACATATTTGTCATGGGAATGGTGTTTTGGGTGTGAAGGAAGACAGGAAAAGAGCATCTGAAGGGGAAAAATGCCTCTGCAGTAAGAAAGCCATAGGGCAAAAAGTGTCTTATGAGAACACAGAGCTTGCAGATGTACTGATGTAGCCAGGTGCCTTGGCTGGAGTCTGCTTTCAATTAACAGGAGTTGATTTAATTTACCTGTGGGGGGAGCCCAGTATAATCATATTGGGCATTTTGAAAATGCTCCACACAAGTTTGATGCTTGGGGGGGTTGATTGTCTCATGCCAGCAGCCAGGTTCTGGGGGGAGGGAGGAGCATTAATCATCTGTCACCCTATGAAAGAATTGCTTGGATAGTCCTGAGATCTCAGGGAGGTGGTTTGAAGGTATTAAAGCCTCCTCAGTGCTTTTTTTTATTTGCTTGTCTCCCAGGACTCTAAAAGATGATCTGGCAAAGATTTCTGAGGAGGAAGAGCTGCGTGTTAGAAGGGAAGCAGCTGAGGAGCTCTCGAAGCTGCGAGCCAAAATCACTTCAGAGACAGAGGCAGAGAAGGAGAAGATAAGGTAAGAGGCTTTGCTTTGGTGGGGTAGAAACTCTTGTGGTTTGGGGCTGAATCAGCTGGTGTGCCAGCAGCAAGCTCTCAAAGTGGAGAGACTCTCCTTCCTGAGTCTCCTACAGGAGTACCTGCCTTGGCAGCAGGTGTGGGACCTTGACTACCTGCAGGGCATGGAAGGTAAAACTGATGGACCTTGATGGCAACAGCTCTGCTGCCCTGGAGCTGATCACATTTGCTGAATATACACATAGTACTAAGGAGAGGTCTTGCTGTTTATCCTATAGCAATGTTTTCTCCAGGCTCTGGTTGCTAAATGGAGCCCAGCAGTGAAATATTAAATCCTGATTTGCTTCTCTCTGTGTTCTTGTTGCCAATCTCCCAGGGCAGAGCAAGAGGCCGTGCTGCAGAAACTAAAAGAAGAGTGTGAATCCCAGCAGGCAGTGGAGAAGGAGAGCCTGGACAGGCAGCAGCAGCAGCTCCTGGAGAAAATGAAGGTGGAGATGGAGGAGGCTCAGCAGAAAGAGAAGATTAGACTGGAACAAGAGAAGGAACAATTCCTGAGTGAGCTCAAGGAGAGGTTAGACAAAGAAAACAAGGAGGTAAGATGTTTATTTCTGGCTAAGGTGAGACCTTTGTTTTTGCTGGCTTGTCTTGCTTGCAATGCTCAAGTGTTGAGATGAAGTAAAACCTGTGTGTGGTTTGATAATGTCTGTCTTAAAATATACACAAAGGATGCTTGGCTTGCTGTTAGAGGTATGATTGATGTTGGGAGGAGTACTCCTCTGATTTTGGTTACAATTTGATATAAATAATTGATGTAAATGGCCATATTATATCTGAATAAAAGGAGGTGTCTGTGCCAAGCTAAACCTGTCCACTTGATCAGATCAGAATGCCTCTGTTGATGTACCTTGTATGAAATTTGAATTGAAAGGAGTTCACTGTAGTAATTTGCTTTGGGGGAGACACTGATTGTGAATGCATCTTGCACAACATGTCCCCACACACTGAAGTTTTCAACAGACTTTTGCTCTTACCCCTGTAGGCAGTAGCAGAACTAGAGAAACAGTTTGCAGCTGAACTCCAGCAGCTGAGATCTGCAGCAGAGGAGAAGCATCGTGAGGTAAAAGGCCATGTCATTAAAATGTTGTGGGTTTTCCCCCTCACACCATCACCAAAGGTGGACAGAGAGGGATTAGTTTTTTCCATTCCTTGTGATCTGGCTCTGCATGGATGTAGCCTCACCACCACCTTCTTGGAGCTTGTCCACACTAGTCTCTGCCATGCTGCTGGCTTTCTGTATGAGAGCATCGACTGGAACTTGTCAGAAGGGTGACAAGACTTTGTGGGTGGCTTTTCTGGCAGGTCACTTCCAGTCTGCAAGCCCAGCTAGAGAAGGCACAGAGCAGTGAGGAGGCTCAGCTTCGTGAGGAGTTGCAGCAAGCAGAGCACAGAGGCCAGCTAAAAGCTTTCCAGGTGGCAGAATATGAACGAGAGGCAAGTATTCATCTTGGATTGCTAGAGGTTCTTCCTCTCCTTGGATGCACAGTGAGGTTTGAGAGGCTCTGTGACCTGTGCAGGGATGACAGTGGTGCCAAAGGCCACCCCAGTGCTGTGTTTTTGAGAAACAGCTTTCCTTGTCTTCTCCACAGCTCAGTGAACTGATGAGAGAGAGGCGCCAGGAGGTGGAAAAAGACCATGAGAGGAAAATGAAGAGGATGGAGGAGGAGCATCAGGAGGCCCTCGCTAGGATTCGGGATCAGTATGAGGAGGAGGTACTGCTGGGGGAGTGTACACTCAGCAGAGTGTAACAAAACTCCTGTTTCATGGATTGTTTCTCCTTTATTGATTCATTCCCTTAAGTGTCCTTAAAAGCTTTAACCCCCTGAATGTAGAGCTAGCTTGGGCACTCTGAGTAATGAGCTGCTTTTCCAGAGGGTGCATCCTCACTTGCTGGAGGACCTTTTGCTTCACTCAGCAGCTTTCCTTGCCTGTGTTTTGCACCAACAGGAGAGAAAGCAGAGAGCAGAGCTGTCAGAAGACCTGCACAGGAAGATGATGTGCCTCCAGCAGAGTCATGAAGCAGAGCTGAAAGCTCAGCAGGCAAACCTGGATGAGCAGCTCAATGTACTGCGACGCAGGCATGGGGAGAAGGTGAGGAGTAAATTTTGCTCAGCAGGACCTCAAGGTGACATCTCAGTAGGATTGCCACCTTCTACAGGCCAGAGGGACACCAAGGCATGCCTCTAAATAGTGAATCTAAGAATTGCTCCATGCCTCAGCCTGAAGTGTTGTCCTGCTGGGATTTCAATTCTGAGCTTTTTCCCAAAAATGAGGGTTGATGTGTGGTGTGTGCAGTTGTAGCTCCCAAGTGTGCAAGCAGCAAGTCTCCTGTATGCTTGTGTGCCTTTGTTTGGTGTTGAGGAGATTACTGTGAGGGTTTTGTTTGGTTTTCTTCTAGGAAGCAGCTTTGGCTTCTCAGCTCCACCTAGAAGAGAAGAAGAAGGAACACACCAGCCTCCTTGAGTCCATCCAGCAGCTGCGCAGGTCCCGTGACCTGCTCCAGGATGAGAAAGCTGAGTTGGAGGTTCAGGTGGATTTGCTGCAGAGACAAAGCCAGAGGCTGCAGAAACGTGTCAGGTAGGTAAAAGAGAAACTTTCTCTGATGCAACAAAGATCCTTCCAACCTCACCTTTGAGCTGCTTGTATGTTGGGCTGTATCACTTCAGAATCCTGATGGTGACTTTACTGTGTGTTGGGGGCTTTGGAGGTTCCAGGCTCTGTTTTTAGATTTAACTCACTGTGGGAATTTGTCCCTTCACCTCTGCCTGTCAGGTTCACTTGTTTGTCTCTCTCCTCATCTGTCCTGTGAGGTTGAGATAGAGGCACTGAAATACAAAGAAGATTTTTCCTGTGATAGCTGAGCTTCTGGGCAAGGATGTGAAGCAATGCTTCCCTGCCCAGCTTTGGCTTCTGTTTAACCTGATATTTAATGGTGTTTGGCATTTCAGTGGCCCTTTCCCCCTTGTAAACTGGTGGTGACTGAACAGTCCTGCAGATGAATTACTGGGCTGGATGGATCTTTTCTCTCGTCAGTGCTGCTGCTATTGCCTTTCCTTGTGGCAGGGAACTGGAGACAGCTGTCAAGAGCAAACAGGAGACTTTGAAAGAGCTGGAGGCAAAAGAAAACATGGAGTCACAGAGGAGGAAAGCTGAGCTCCAAGTTGAAGACCTGAGAGAAAGCAGTCAAGCTGTGAGTAAAGCAGAGGGTGAAGGTGTTTACCTTGAGATCTACATTGTCTTCTTGGGCACATTTATTGCATGGCATCAGCAAACTTGCTGAGGGAACACAGAGTCTCAGTGTCCATGTCACATGGTGTCTTGATGAATTTTTACTCCTAACTATATTCTTCTGGGGCACCAGGGTTCCATTTCCTAGATGTATTTCTTACTCTTTGCAATGTTTCAAATTCTCAGTACTCAACCAAAGAGCCTGCTTCCCAACCCTCCCAAAGCCAGGAGAACAGTGACCAGTTTGACCAGTGAGTATCAGTCCCAGCCCCAACTGGGAGATATTTCTCCTTGAATTTAGAAGTAAATCCTCTCAGTTGGCTTTATGGCCCATGGGTTTGGGGCAGGATGTGCAGCCACACAGTGCCATGACCATGCCTGTCCCTTCTGTGCAGTGTCAAGAACTACATCTCAGCAGAAGGGATCTCCATCAGGAGTGCCAAGGAGTTCCTGCTGCGCCAGACACACTCCATGAGGAAGAGGAACACGGCTCTGAAAGCTGCAAAGCAGCAGTGGCAGCAGGAGATGCAGAAGGCACAGGAGGCTGTGCAGGATCCTGACAACTCCCAGTTCCTGGAGGATGTGTGCAAGAACCTCGAAGAGGTGAGCAGCCATGTTCTGCCTGTGCAGACAAATATGAATCCCTAGGTTAGATTTCTGGAGTCCCTCCTTTCCCAAGCTGGCTGGAGATGACTTCTGGAAGGCCAAGAGTGGTTAGGCAATGTGCTGCAAATACAGCTTGAGAACCCAACTTGTTAATTGGAGTGCTTAGGATCATAAAGGGTGGAGTATTTGACAGCAGGAAAAAGGGATTCCTGTGTCATGTCAATCCCATAATGCTTTCTTCTTCTGGTAAAGAAAGCAGGAGGCACCCATTGCAGCAGTGGCTACAAATTTGATTGTAGCTCCACTAAGTTTTTGCTTACAAAGGGGTTCTCAAGCACCCATCAGCTCTGCTTCATATAACAGAGAAATAAGAATAACAGGACAACCACACAAGCACAGTAAAACTTGAGGAAAAAGCTACTTACTCTGCAGGCAGATATCCCAGCTTGGTGTCCAGAGGCTTGGAACTTTCCCTGAGTGACAGGAACCCATCTGGAAAACAGACATTAAATATAAGCCCCCCAAAAATCTTACAGACCCCCATAGCTTTCTATAACTTCACTGACTATAGAGAGCATTCGTGTTGGTGGAACTTAAGATGTTGACTCTGTTGGAAGCAGGATTTGGAGGCAAAACCTCCTTTTCCTTGTGTGGATGAAGTTTGGGAGATGTGGTCTGTCCTCTGTAACCTCCACTCCCTGTGCTCTGGGGGTCAGTTGTGCTCTAGCAGCACAATTTCTTGTGTTGAGAAGTGAGATAATGAAACTCACCCCAACCACTGATGCAGATTTCCTGACACTCCTCTTCAGTTTTTCTTCTTGACCTGGCTGTTGTTCTGCTGCAGGAAGCAAAGCATCTGGACAAGCTGAAGTCAGCCATGCGGAAGGGGCAGGTGCTGCTGACAAAGAAGCAGGAGAAGCTGAACCAGCTGGAGTCCTCACTGCTGGAAGAGGTGACCATTCTAGTGGCTTTTGATTGGGCCTGCCCAGAGCTCTTTGCCTCCTACCCAGGGCTTAAGTCTGTGCAGGGCTTTTGGCCCCTGTGAGGGTTGTTTAGCTGGTGACCCAAGATGGATATTTGCCAGCAGAGCTGAATTTTAGAGACATGCTCTATGAGATCAGCCCAGTGGGTAGTCACAAAGTTGGGGAGAAGTCCATCTTGACTATTTTTTATGACCCTTTGACTTGCCCTGTGCCAGTCTGTGCAGCCCAGCTTGGGTAGGGTAGGCATAGGCAGCATTCCTCTGAGGTTTTTTTGTCATTTTGTGGACAAAACTTCAGTTTTCACTTGCCTCATTGGTTTTCTTTTGGCCAGCTCTCAGATGAAGATACACTGAAGAGTTCTGCTGTCAAGAAGATGGTGACTTTTGATCTCAGCAGCTCTGAGGAGACAAACAGCACATCGAGTGTCAATCTGTGTCAACCCAAAGGTAAATCTGTCTCCTGCAGTGAGACTCCTTCAAAGCCACCCTCCACATCCCACTTAGAATGCATTAACCAAACTCTGAGCTGAGCATGGTGGAAAGCAAGTGTCCTGCTGGGCAAGGAGTATCTCTCTTGTTTTGATGATGGCTTTTTCACTCTCCTCTCTTCTACCAGTGGATTTGAGAGCTGATTCACAGCCTGCCCTGCAGACAGACAAGTTCCACTACTTGGTGGATTCTCTGCGCCGCATCACCAGGGAACTGAATGGGGTCTTCAGCATCGTGGACTCTCTCAACAGTTACCAGTCTCCTCTCTTCACCTCTCTGCCCTGTGACCATGTCCCACTCCCTACATACTCCTCCTTGGCAGGTCTGCAGGGGGGTGGCTCCATGGTGCCTCCCATTGGGGTGTCCCCAGTGAACCCCAGTGCCTGGAGCTGTGGCCTCAACCCTGGCCGCTCCTTCACAGCGGGGCAGTCAGTGGACAGTCTCCTGGCAGAGAAAAGCCACAGGTATTTTCCAGGTAAGTCATGACCCAAATAATGGAAATGAACCCACATGGGGGTCTGTAAGATTTTTGAGGAGCTTATATTTAATGTCTGTTTTCCAGATGGGTTCCTGTCACTCAGGGAAACTTCCAAGCCTCTGGACACCACACTGGGATATCTGCCTGCAGAGTAAGTGGCTTTTTCCTCAAGTTTTACTGTGCTTGTGTGGTTGTCCTATTGTTCTTATTTCTGTTACATGAAGTCAGGTCTATAAATCATTTCAAGAAGTATTAAGTGGACAAGTTACTCTTAATTATTTAGTACTGCACACTCAGCACTGCTTTGTAGCTTTTGCAGCAGAGCTCTTGTCCCACTTGTGCAGGTAACTCACTGGAGACCCAATGTGCTTCTGGACAGTGATGGGATGGGGTTGGGTATTTTGGACTTTGAGCTGAGAGCTATTTCTTTAAACCATGGCTCTTTCTGTAGGAGCCCATCACTTTGTCACCTCAAGGACCCTTCTCACACCCCTGCCCTGTTTCTTTTGTACAACAGGGAGCAGATCCGACTGTTCCAGCACTCCCAGTTCCACAGTCACGGCTCAGACAGGGTGAATATTCCCGGAAAAATTGACACCATCAAGAAATGGCTGGAAGACATCAAGAGGGATTCACAAGTGTATCCTTTTGCTCGGGTCTGGTCTTCAGCAGGTAGGAACAGAGAGCAGGAGGTGAGAGTCAGCAGCAATAAAGCCTTGAGCAGTGGTTTGGAAGCTGTAACCTTTTAGTGTTGAAAGGAGTTCAGCAGTTGGAGCACAAGTGACCCTTTTGCTCTCTCTTTGGGCTGTACTTGGCTCTTGTCCCCATGTGCTGAGATGCTTTTTAGTGTCACTGCTCTACTATGATATACAGCAGTTGGAGCTCGTGATGTGAGAATTTTAAAAAATTAAGCTAAGAGTGCAGAATGGAGGGAAGGAGGGATCCCAGTTGTGCTGGGACTGCTCTTGCCAGACAGCAGTGTCTGAGGGCAGGCTGCCCAGAGCCACGTGGACATGGCACATGGGGTGGCTGCATGGCAGGGCAGGGAGGACCAGACTGCTGGAGCTCTCTCTGTGGCTCAGTTCTGAGGCAAATCACATCTTGTTAATGGATCCAACAAGTGAAAGAGCTCTCGGTGCTATTAGCAGGGCTGTGTTGTAACAGCATTAGCTGGGGCTGTCTGAATCCTTTTTGAATTCACTAATCCTCCTTCTTAATTCCATTTCACTGGGGTGCAGCAAGCCAAACAGTTTCTGCATGTAGTACTGGCTTCTTCTCCTTTTACCTGTCTCATCCCATGTTCCTTTTGTCCCTCCTGAAACCAGACAATTCCTTCACTCATCTGCCAGCAGGTCCAGCCGTGTCCAGCTGGGACTGGATGAAACAGGACAAATCAAAGTCTACCACTACTGAAAAGTGGGACTTGGTGCTGGAGAGATGGTGGCTGGGGCCTCCCAGATGACACTTGAGGTTGCAGTGATGCCTGGCCTCATCTCCACTCTGCTCTGCCCTTGAAATTGAGTCTCTCTTCTGAGAGAACAGAGGAAGAGGGGAAGTCAGCTTTCCAGGTGGATTCCTGTAATTGTGTAACGTGTTTGAAATGAACTTCATAGACTGTTTAATCCAGTGGTGAAACATCAGAGCTTCAATAAATCAATAGTTTTCTCATTAGTCTTCTAGCAGTCTGGAGGCAGAGGTGTGAATCAAGGAGGAGTAAGCAGGCAGGAGGAGGAGAACAGGAATCCAACAGAGACATCACTAGAGGAAATGTGTCAGGATGGAGCCCACACCATTTCTCAGGGGGTGTTTAATTGCAGGTGGGCCAAGGGAGTGAGCAGTGAGGTGGTTCTGAGGTCTTTGCCTGCTGCAGAAATCTGTTTCAAGGGATCCTATTGGTGAAAAATCCTCTTCAAAGCCATTGTCTCTTGAGACAGGGCATGGGAGAGGTGGTGATTCCACCACTCTGCACCCTCTCTGGTGCCAGCTCTGTTCCTGGGGTGGGTGATGTGTGATGGATCCATGCAGAGCTCCCTCCTGCTCTGCTCCCTGGGTGTTGTGTCCTGGCACAGCCCCACAGTGGCTCACACTGAGCCTGACAGGAGGATGTTTACATGCAGATAGAAATGTATTTTTGATAAGCATATTTTTTTGAAACCTTTGTCTATTTTTTGCTGGTATTTTCTTAATTCATCAGACTTTATAATTGGACAGCTCAATTCTCCAGTTGAGTCCCTGTTCTCTCATTATCTACTTATTGACAAACCAGGGTAGTCCTTGTGCAGGGGATGTGTTGCCAGTACCCAAAACAGACTTTTCAGGGACATGTTTTAGGAGGGGACCCTGCAGTTGGGGCTGGCTGGGGGAGGCCATCAGCCCAAAGCCACAGCACCCAGTCTGGTCTGTGTGTGCACCAGTGTGGAGAAATTTCTTTTGTCTTGGCAATAACATGGTTTGAAAACTCTTTTACTGTTTTAAAATCCATGACAGCAGCTGTATCTGGTCTGTGTCAATTAAATCTGCACAAGCTTGTTTTCTATGGTGATGGTTATAGCTTTTTTTTTTCCAATTGAGATGTTTTGGTTGTAACCTTAAATCTCCAGCTTGTACTTTGCCTTTCACACCTTCCCCATGCTTTTCTCTGGGCTATTTCATGTTTTGTCTTGTCAAGGTTATTTCTGTCCATTTTGAAGGCTGCATCAGCAAATTGTATAGTTATTTTTCTGGTAAATATCAGGGCAGGGTTGGGAATGGAGGGGCAAAGAGGTGTTGGGCCAAGGGGACAGCTCTCAGTGGGTTTGTCTTCTACTTTTTCCATGTGATTCTCATCTGTCTCACAACAATGTCTGTGTCCCTGGAGCTTTGTGCCAAGGATGGAGCAGCTCAAGGCCACTCATCTGGGTACCAAGAAGGTCTTCTGCAGGATGAGGGAAGTTCTGGTGTCCCTGTTGGGGCCAGTTCTGGTGCTGGGGCATGGGGATAACTGGGATGGACTGGTGGAGAACATAGCTTTACTCTGGAACTTCTCACATTGACTACAGTTAATTCTGCTCCTTGGCTTTTGCTGGTGATTTTTGTGTGTATTTTGGAGCAGCTCTGAGTTGTTCCTCCCAAGTGGTGTGTGTGATGCTCCCCAGCAGGAGTCCACTTCTGGGCTTTGCTGGGCTCCTGCTGAGAAGCCTCCTGAGCCCAGGAGGTGTGGGGCAAGCACGTGTCTTTGTGCACTGGCCTGTGTCTTTCTGTGGAGAAGAGGATTTACTTTTCCTGGAATGGGCAGCACTTTGGAGAAACTAAGTGATTAGAAGAGCAAAAGGACAGTGAGGGATTACTTGGCCAAGATGAAGAGGACCCTTAAGCTCATTAAGGAGCTTGCAGCCTGCCTGCCTGCCTTCCTCTCACTCCCTGGCTGCTGGGAGCCCACAGGACATCACTCCCAGAGCTCTTGACTTTGTGGAGCAGCAGGAGTCCCTCACAGCCCCCAGCCATGCTGGGAACATTGATGACAGCACTGTTTTTCGTGGTGAGAGCGTTTGGACAGGTGAGTCTGGACTGGTCTGGCAGAAGGTAGGATTTCATTCTTTCCCTGATAACTTTACAGCCCTCCTCATAATGAGAACCACTCATCAGTGTGGGGCAGAAAGAGCATGTCAAGGGCTGGTGGCACCACCCTGGGTTGTGATCACTCATGTGTGTTCTTTCTATTGCTCTCCTGTCCTCCTGTACTTGCTGTGAATTCTTTTTGTGTCCAGCTGGGGACTAACTTGTTCCGTGAGGAGCCTCTGCCATACCTGGTGTACCAGCCCCTGCCCTGGCAGATCCAGTGTGTGACCCAGAGCCGCAGAACCAGCCGGGACAGCGAGGTGAGGGTCACCTGGGGGGGTAGAAGGCAGCATCTAGGACCAGGGGAACAGTCATGTCTCTTATCCATATTCCTTGGAGCAGAGTCTTTTCCAAGGGGAAGGGATTTTTCTTAGACTTGAAATAGAGAAAGTAAAGGTTTGAAATAGAGGAAGTACCAGAAGGCAGGATGAGCTGGGAAACATAGAAAGTTTTTGTAAAGAAGTTCAGGCTTACTTAAAGCAATGGAAAAATTCCTGAGCAGACCCAGCAGCCTGGGTGCTGTGGGATCAGGGGGTGGATGCTGGAGCTGGGAAATTAAACCTGATGAGCCTGGTCATATATGATCTGAAAGGAGATGTAGTGAGGGCTGGTCTGAGCCAAGGCACAGCCTTTAGATGTCCCAGCTCATCTCACCGACCTGACTCTGCTTGTCTTTAGAGGACTTCACACAAATGCAAATGAATTACCCAGTGCTCAGTATTGCTATTTAAGGGGGAAGAGAGGGAAATATTTTCCAGCTTCCGAAGGAGAATGGGTGGCAGAACTCAGTGAGTTTATCTCTGGCTCATCCAGGGCTTCCCAGCTGACCTAAATGGGACTGTCTTCCTGCCCTATAGACAACAAACTGAGGTGTTTTTTTTTTCTTTATCCTTCTAGAAAGGCCGGAGCTCTCGGCACAACAGCATCTACTCTCTCTCTGGAGAAAAAGGTGAGTGTGGAGCAGGCACAGGGAATGTTCTGTCCAGGTATCAGGGGACACTCAGTGTTGTGGCCATGGATTGTAACAGCCAGAACAGCCTGTTTCATACTGGAGGCACTATATTTGCAGTCAGAGGGAGGGTGCCTGCACATGCATGGCCACACCACCCTGATCCAATTTGCTTCTGGAGCTGCCCTTGGAATAGAAGAGCTCAAATCCTCTTTGCTGAGCACTTGGCTGCAGCAGAGGGGCTGAGACTTGGAGACAAGAGTGAGGCAGAATAATGAGGGGTGAATTATGGTGGTTTTGCTGATAAATACAGACTTTTAGGAACATCTAGTCATCCTGGCCATGCTCATAGGGGTAGCAAGAAGGGTGGTGTGACAGAACAGGTGGAGTGCTGGGCTGTGATCTCTAGCATGGATCAGTAGCTCAAGCCAGCCTGGTGGCATCTCAGGGGGGTTTTGCTGCCCTGCAAGTACATGAGGCTGCCCAATCCAGCTGTGTTGTCATGTTACAGCAGCAGTGGGGTGTTATCAATGGCATGGCTGTGGCTGAGCTTCAGTAGGAGTGTTTGTTGCAGAATAACATGCAGAAGTACCACAGAACATGCCCTGGTGGCTCCCTACCTTCTAGTGTTCGTCTATTTTTTGCAGTAGGCAGGATTTACAGCTGGAAATGTATCTTGTCGAGCAGGGTAGGGGGGAGCGAGTTCCCCACATAGAGACTCTCTTTATGCATCTTTTTACTTTGCAGAGGTGGATAGAAGTGGGTTTGGGTTTATACAGCAACATCTGGCAGCAGGATCCCTGATAGCTGCTCGGGGGGTGCTTAGCTGTGACACGCTCGCTTAAAGGAGCGCCGCTGAGTGGCTTTGATTCAGCTCCTGTTGAATTCCTCAATACTTCCCCAAAGCCACATTAAGCTTGGGGTGGGGAGGGTTCCCATTTGTCAGAGTGAGAGCTTTACTGCTCTGCAGTGCTGGGCTTTTATTTTATTTTTTTTTTTCCCTAATCTTATTTGTGTGTGAAACCGAGTATCACGCTCGGTGATTAAATGAGGGGAAGCAGAGGTCTGTGGGGAGCAGAGCTGTGTAAATAGAGGGTTTAGGGCTGCTGAGGAGGCTGGGCTTGTGTTGTGTGCCTCTGCTCCATCTCCCTTTGCTGTGGAGATGCCCTGCAGAGTTAGTTTCCAGGCTGTAGCTCATCCTGCCTTTTTTACCTCTGTATGAAGTAGAAAAGTGAAGCCCACACTCCAGGGTATTCAGAGGGCAGTCTGACCCCACACTTCAAGGATGTTTAGTTGTCATTTCACTCCAGGCAGTGTGACCCCTGATGCCAGCAACGAGACCAAGTTCTTCAGTGACCCCGAGAAGGCAGCTGTCACCATCCAGACCCACTTCAGGAGGTACCAGCAGCAGAAGCAGGAGAAGAAATAGAAGCAATGGTCACCAGTGCCCTTCACCACTCCTCCTTTCCATCACTTTTCTACCTGAGAGCAATTCTGTTCAGTTCTTGGACTGTGATTTGACGCTCAACTTGTAGCTTTTGATGCTCATGCAGATGTAGATGTTGCACTGTTTGTGTTAGTGGCCTCTTGTTGAATTGTGTCTCCTCCTCAGTCCTTCCTCAGAGAGCATCACCTTGGGGGCCAGGTAATAAGGGCCCAGAGACTGTTTGGTGGGACTTTGGTACCCAGGATGAGAAGCAGCATTGCCCAGCCTTTCCTGCAGCTGGTAGGGCTGGAACAAGGCTGGAATGTGCTTCAGCTCTGTCAGTGGAGACCCAGCCCAGCTGACAGTGGTTGTGGCTGGCTGGTCACTGCTCAGCTGGGGCTCATTTTGCCCTTTAAATAGCCCTTCCCCTGCCTCCCTGCTCATTTTGTCTCTGGAGTCAGAGGATGTGGAGCTGGCTGGCAGAGCTGCTGGAGGCAGGGAAGGAAGCAAAGGGAGCTGAGCCATCTTCTGACCACGGTGAGCCCATCCTTCTTGTCTTGAGGGGGAAACTGCTGGGAGGGGGTTGGACTCAGTCTTCTAGTTGCATGTCCCCAAGTTGCTCTCTGCCAAGTTTTTGCCCTGCCTTTGGGTTAGAGCCACCATGTTCTGGTCTTGTGGTCCAGTAAAGCTGCACAGAGACCTGCACCAAATACTCCAGGTGATGCTGGCGTCCCGTTTTTATCCTGAATTTGTGAATCCTGGCTTTGAGAGGTTGTAAAAGATGTAGAGAAAGAAGGAGAATAGGAATGCTGTGAACAGGGAGGTGGTTTGCACCGGGAAGTGATTAAGTTAATCCAGCTCTTGGGATTTCTGAGCTCGATGGGGCTTTTTTCTGTTTGTTTGTAGAAAGTGGAGTTGGGCTTGTGGTTAGAGCTGGGTGTTTTGCTTCGTCTTCTGGTCGGTTGCTTGGTGTGGTGCTGTGGGGAGAGCCAGGGTTTGGGGGGATATGGGGATATCCTGTTGAACTCTGAAAATACAAACTGTCTTTTACTCCACAAAACGGGGAATGGAGAAGGGGAAGGGGAGGATTCTTGCCGAGATGGAGCACTGGAGTCTGTACTGGGTAATCACAATAAAGATGTGTTAATGTGTGTTAATCTGTTGCTTTGTCTGGCTAATCCATTTACCCCCGCGGCCCGGAATACGCTCTCTGTTTCCATCCTCCTCAATTTAAAGGGGTTTTTTGGAGGTGCTGTGAGGTGTCGAGAGGGGTGGGCACTTGAATTATAACGTGGACCATGTAAGGAGGATGTTTCTGGCTTGAACTGGAGCAGTGGAACATCACTTTGAGCCTTGAATTGCTTTGCATTTGAACATTGTTGGGAGAGTTCAGGGGGATTTGGAGTTGAAAACCTTGATAAATGTGGATGTTGTCCCATGTAAGGCTTGGTTGAGGACATTGGAGCTGTGGAGCATCGTTATCAGCGGTGGGTTGCCTTGCATGTGTTGTGTGTTTAAACATCACAAGATCCATGTGTGCTGATTGAAGGATTCAGCTGGTTTTGGGTAGAAAAATGTGAAGTGTGGATGTTGTGCTTCATATTGCAAGTGAATTAAGGTGTTCTTGGTTTGTATGGATACTTTTGGAGCTTTTTTTAAGCTTTGGACTGCCTTGCTTGTCTTCTGCATCTGAGATCCTTGTGTGCAGATTGAGGAACTGAACTTGGTTTGGAGTCCAAAAACATGTTAAAGCTGGAAGTTGCATCATGAAAAGGTAAGTGAAGGAAACTGTTTGGGCTTGAACAGGTGGAGTTGGAGGGTAATTTGCCTTGATCATATTGTAGGTTTGAATGTTGCAGATAATCTTTCAGCCCATTGAGGGATTAATCCTGGTTTGGAAGTGGAAAACCTGTTTAATTAGTATTGTTTTACCATGTAAAAATGAAAGAAGCTGTTGCAGACTTCAGCTGAGTTCTGGAGTGTCATTTCCAGCCTTGAGATATCTTGTTCAAGTTCTGTGAAGGAAGAAGCTCTACTCTTCTGCTCTGTAATTTGTTCTGAATCTTAAGCAATGGATTGTAAATGAAACTTTTTTTTTTCTGGTTTATCTGTAGCTGCTCTGGCTTTGAGGTGAGTCTTTGGATGAAGAAAATTGCAGCCTTTTGCTTTGGTAGGTAACAACCAAGAGGAACCTTGTGGAATGGAGACATGGATGCCATCTTTTGCAGCACTTATTGCATTAATTGGACTTTATTTGGGTTACCTTTGTGCTGTGCTTTACCATGCCACATTGTGCTTTGCTGCTGCATCACAACTTCCCTCTCAGTGCTGGAGAATGACTTTGCTGCTTCTGGGACCTGCTGTGAGAACCTCATCATGTATTGTTGGATCCATCACTAATTTTGGAGCTACCATGCACTTACCTCCACCACAGGAGCAGCTGCTGTTGGACAGAGTGTTCCCATCATACCAGTGATGCTCAACATTAGCTGTCACCCCATTTCTCCACAGACACCCACATACAAACATAACTTTTATTGCACACAGCGCTGGGTTTTTTTCATAGAAAAAGGTATTAACACATAAGCATTTGCAAATTGAAGCAACTCCTGTTGTTTTTTTGTTTGAACAATAAAATGGCATGCAATGTCTTGGAGTCTTTTTTTTTTTTCT